>ML782826.1:692932-718142 GCA_009831015.1 Picea engelmannii
AGAACAAGCTAGATGGAGCCTCTAACTTCAGAGCATGGAAGACAAGGATTGACCTCATCCTTGCTAAGAATAAAGTGTTGGATATTGTGAAAGGAAAGATCATGAATCCAGAGTTTGAAGAAGGAGAAGATAAGGAACCGCAGAACGTTGCAGCTATGGAGAAGTTAAAAGACGTTGACATCAATGCCATGAGTATCATAGTGGATTCCATAAAAGACCACTTGATACCCTACATCTCCCATCTCGACTCATCAAAGAAGATGTACGATGACCTAACAAATCTCTTCTCAGTCAGAAACATTGGACAAGTTATGAGTCTGAAGAATGAGCTCCGTGACATGAAGATGAATGATGATGACAACATAACATCATACTTTGTAAGGATCTCCCAGTTAATAGATCAACTACAAGCTATTGAAGAGATCACTTCAGAAAAGGAATAAGTGAACATAGTACTCAATGGTCTTCCCAAGACATGGGATGCATTTTTCGCAAGCATGAACACAAGGAAGGAGTACCCGACATTTGAAGAACTTTGGAGTTGTTGTGCTCAAGAATAATCAAGGATCAATGCAAAAGAGAAACCTCAAAAGAAGTATGATGATCAAGCCTTCACAACAAGATTCAAGAACTTCAGGGACAAAAGAAAGTTCGATTCAAGAAGGAAGCCAAAACAAAGAAAAGATATTTCAGAAATACAATGCTTCAACTGTCAAAAGTACGGTCACTACAGAAATCAGTGTCCCGATCTAAAGAAAAGGAAGGAGAAACATGAAGCATCGATTGCCGAAGAAAAGGAACTACAAAGAAGACTAAGCAGGATGGAAGAGACTTCTTCTACTAAAAGGTAACAACACTCTTCTTATTTCTTGTACATATCTTGTATATCTATCTCTTGGAAAATAATGTGTTCCAAGAGGAACTATACCTATGAAAGAACAAACAAGATGAAAAGAGTTATCATTAGATATTACACATGAAAGAATGAAATATATCATGTGAAAGCAATTATAAGATAAGCTGAAATCAGAATCAATCTTGAAGAGACTTAGAAGTCAGACATCAAGAGAAATTGGAGAAAGACTTATGCTGACAAATAAGATGGAAGCGTGGACTCTGTTAGACAGAGAGAACCAATTATATATTGCAGAAGACAATAAGGATGCAGATGGAAGTATGGACTCTATCAGACTGAGGGAACCGATTATATGCACTCTTACATGAAGCAAGGATTAGGAGGAAGCTAATCCTATGATCCATTGAAGATGATGAAATGTATATATCCATGGTAGCAGCCATAAAACACAGTACATGTTTAGCTCAACCGCAGAAGAAGACCTCTTCGAAGAAAAGCCTTAAAGTATTCCTAGTTGTCCATCCATATCTGTGATCCTATGATGAAAAGAAGAAGTGGAATCTCCATGAATCCAAAAGATAATGAAAAACATGAAGAAGAACATGAGGATTCCAAGAAAGAAAGAGAAACCAGAACAATCGGTCATTGTATCAAGAATCACAAGATTACCAGCCTGATATGAACTCACTAAAAGCAATCAAGCAGAAGAACTGAAAGTCGTGATGAAGAATAGTGTATGGAAAAACTTATGAATGAAAGCATTGCAAGATCCAGAACCAGAGGTTCTCCTAGATGGAGGGAGAAGACTATGATGATTATTTGTTCCAGTACACCATACATATCACTGCATGAGTCATTATATCATCCGCAACATCCATGAGTTGGAATTCTACATCAGATAAATGCAAAGAATGTTCTCCAGAGAAATTGAGTAAAGAGCGTATGAAGAGCAATCTCAAGACTTTGAGACATACCAAAAAGAGACTCATGTATGCAGATAAGAAGAAGACAACTTGGTGAAGAACCTCCAGTGCACAACAGAAGCGTGGTGAAGATTTCCTATAACATCAAGATGACTACCAGAAGATCAGATCTCGTGATGACAGAAGAAGTACCACATGGATATGTTCTAGTTCTCCAACTATGATATACTCTATTGTTCAGATCTACATGAAGCCTTCACAGTGTTTTAGACTACAGTACAAGCATTACATTATCCATAATAAAGTCCAGAAGGGAGAAAATGATTTCTCCAATACATATATCCACAGATGAGCAGATAAGCATACATTTTGGTAAAGCCTCTATTCAAGATGAAAGAACTTGCATACTCAAGCTAGAGCTCGTGGAAATAACTCTCTTAGCTGGAAAGGAAGACTCTCCAAACCAGAAGAAGGTACGCAAACCTTTATTTTTGTGATTGAAATAACTCTCCAATTAAGAGGGAGCACTAAAAATATTATTTATCTTTGTAATTGAAAAATAGTCCAGATTGGACAGATGCTTTCCTGTTCGGAAAGTGGATTGAGATTTCTGATGAACAGTGACTTCCCATTGTAGTTAACATGGGAGGCAGACTGATTGCTGATGTATCATAGAAAACAACTTCCCATTGTGGTTAACATGGGGAGTGGTCTAGGATAGTCATTCTTCTTGGCAGTCACTCTGAGTAGTGGTCAAGTAGAATGGTCCGCCTCGCTGGACAGTCATTCTTTCGAAGTTCACAGTTGTGAGTAGTTTCGAAGAATGGTCTGTTTTGGAGGTTGATGCAAGACAAACATTCCTCGAGGGTTATACATTCTCTCCAGGTTACACTTTGTTTAATGTCGGAGGAATGGCTCGGGGTGGGGAATGGTCCGTACAGTTATTCCTCGAGGGCAGACTCATTCTCTCCAGGTTACACTTTGTTTAGTGTCAGAGGAATGGCCCAGGGTGGGGAATAGTCCAGGCTCAGCAATCAGGGACAACCATTCCTTCAGGCAGACTCATTCTCTCCAGGTTACACTTTGTTTAGTGTCGGGAGAATGGCCCAGGGTGAGGAATGGTCCAAACATTTCTTAGGGTTTATACATTCTGTCTAGGGTGCACTTTAATTAGTGTAGGAAGAATGGCCCAGGGTGAGAAATGGTCCAGTCTCAGAAATTAGAGACAATCTTTCTTCCTTGTTTGTGAAGAATGGGGCAGATAGCCCATTGCTGATGAGGGCAGAAATTCTTTCAGATCTCACAAACGTGAGTGAAAGATTAGCCTAGAGGATTCAATTTATGTTTAACAATATTTTTCTGTGCAGGATGGCATCAGATGATGGTGAATATGTTTCACTATTTTGAGGCAGATATTCTTTTAGAACTCACAAATGTGAGTGAAAGATTGGCCCAGATAATTCAATCTATATCATAACATTGTTTCTGTGCAGATTGCTATCAGATGTTTGTTATATGACAGTAGATGAAGACTATTGTGGCAGATTTTCTTTCAGAGCTCACAGATGTGAGTGAAAGATTGGCCCAGATGATTCAGCTTTTATCATAACATTGTTTCTATGTAGGGTGCTATCAGATGTTTGTTATGAAGACTGTATGACAGTAGCCGAGGACTACTGTGGTGAATATGTTTCACTGTTCGCAACCATACATTGTTGATCAAGTACTTGTGTGTTACTTGATGTGGTAGTGAACCACTGAATTGTAGTTATATACTACTATGAATAGACACAGGTGTGTTCTATCCTTGTTGTAATTGCCTTGAAGATTATCAACAGTTTATTGGAGATAATGATCATTCAGATGAACGATGAACAAAGATTTTTTCAGACGGAAAATAGTTCAGAGCTTTTACTCTTGTATCACTCTATGGTGAGAGTGACTTATCCAACATCATATCTAATTACTCAGATGAAGTATGGTTTTGAGAATTGATGCAGCTGATGGTGATGGTGATGCTCATGATCTAGTCATGAAATAAATAGTCTAGATGACTATATTGATGCTATCGGGTAAATGGCATGTTTTGTGCTCAAGTCCATTACCTGTAAATACCTCTCTAGCTAGGAGGGAGTGTTAATATTATGGTAGCTGCAGGAGGTATTTACCTCCATGTGTGAACCTGACGAGAATAGAAGACTCCGGGAAGCAAGAGAAACCCTAATGAGTTGGCTAATAACCCTAGAAGCTTTGTCAGCTCAAGAAGATAATTTATATTAGGTTATTAGCCTCCAAGAGAAGAAGTCGGCCAAAAATAATAATAATAGACTGAACAGACACTTATCCAGAAGGAGAAGTCGGCCCCAACAAAACTGGCAGAACCACTATAAATAAAGGGCGCCAGTTCTCATTTGACAACATCTCAGAATTGCAGTTCTGTAGTTTGGTGCGCACTACAGTTGCAGTCTTGTGCGCAGGTTTGGAGGAAGAGCTGGTGCAGCTGCAACAGCAACAAGTTTTCAGTATTGGCTTGAATATCTCTTGGCTAGGGTTTGGGACTATCTAATCAGTCTTTTGTGTTGCGTTATTCTTGGAAAGAGGTGCGCTACCCTTTGTTTAGCTATCTAGCCTAGGGTTTGCTTTCGGAGGAATTATCAGTCAAGGTTAAGGTGCTCGGAGGGAGGCTTCGGCCTATGGTTGGGTGACGAAGGTATCGTCAATGGTAAAACGAGCACACCATCTTCTATATTCTAACAAAAATAATATTTCAAGGCATTAAACAATGTATCAAAAACACAATTACTCCCACGGGTTGCAATAAAAACAAATCTTCATCAAAGCATTAGCTGAGGCACCCCAGTCACCTGAAATGATTAATATCCCAATCTACCAAATCGACCTCCCTATTATCGGATCAACAAAGAGATTTTTTTTGTGTGAGAATTGAATTGGAAAAAATGTTACTTATTCTAGATTTTTTAAGGCCTTATCATAGTAATAATGCAAAATTATGCTAACCCACAATTATCTACAAAAGCGAAACATCAATAGCGCCTGTAAATCAACTATACATAGTTATAGCCAAAAATCAAGTTATAGTTTATATTTGCATTTGCTCACACCCTTTTTAATGATACAAACACAATACAAAACGAGTATGTGGATAAAATAATGGACTAGAAAATGATGATTTAGCAACAATGGAGCTTGTTTGAGATCAATTCCCGCTTCCGAAAATTGCCCTCCCCTTTTCTATTTTCCCACTCTCTTTTATACCCTTCTTTTCCCTCTTCTATACTTAATCGAATTCCCCTTTCTTTTTCCCCTCTACTTTCTCTTTCTAGTTACTTAGTCGTTTTTTCCGAAAATGTCTAAGTGCGCGAGTTGGCGGACTCACGGGTTCACATTTCCACTCATGCTTTTATACCACGACTCTGATCGACCACTTCCCCATTCCATATTCAGTCACTTTTTCGATCGTGGGTTCCCGGGCAGGCGGGCTCTAGATTGCACTTCCATTGTTCCATGACCTACAAACAACACCCAAAGTTCCATGATATACAAATTGACCGCCAGACTCCCCCATCATGCCCTCTTCTGTGTTACACATTTTGCACTCAAAAGTTCTGAGACATACAATTTGACCGTCGGGCCCTCACGTCTCCTGAGGATCCCTTGTCACCCTATTTTGAAGCCCGATCGACCGCTTTCCATACTTGGCCATTTCTTGGAATCTCTTTCGCGGATCGTCAGGTTGGCGGGTTCACGAAATCTCCAATTCTTAATCGTTGTTCCCCATGCCCGCCACCTTCGCACTTCTTTCCAAGTATGCAATTAATAAGCTTTAATGCTAACAACTCATCATGCAACAACTGTAAATATTGTCATTAATGAACGAAAGGATCGAGGATACAATCACACTGATTATCCCTACACAACTTGTCCAAAAACATGCAGAAAAGATCTTGCTAGGTAATGAGATATCCATTACAAATTTCAATATATTACCGAAAATGAGTCTGATCGATCGCTTCCCCATTCCACACTTAGCCACTTTTTCGATTGCGGGTTCCCAAACAGGAGGGCTCAAGATTGCGCTTCCATTGTTCCGTGACCTACAAACAACACCCAGAGTTCCGCGATATACAAATTGACTACTGGACTGCCCCATCATGCCCTCTTCCGTGTTACACATTTTGCACTCAAAAGTTTTGAGACATACAATTTGACCGTCGGGCTCTCACCTCTCCTCTGTATCCCTTGTGACCCTATTTTGAAGCCCGACCGACCACTTTCCATACTTCGCCATTCCTTAATCGCTCTTCCCCATCCTCGCCACCTTCACACTTCTTTCTAAATATGCAATTAGTAAGCTTTAATGCTAACAACTCATCATGCAAGAATCGTAAAGATTGTCATTAATGAGAGAAAGGCTCGAGGAGATCTCCCATTAATACACATTAAACCAAGATTTGCAGAGGCTTATATTATCCCTTCTGAGTTTTCATTTCAAACATCATGGAATGTCTTTCGCGGGTCGTCAGGTTGGCGAGTTCACGAAATCTTCAATCCTTAATCGCTCTTCGTCGTCCCCACCACCTTCACACTTCTTTCCGAGTATGCATTTAGTAATATTTAATGCTAACAACTCATCATGCAGGAACCGTAGAGATTGTCATTAATGAGCGAAAGGCTCAAGGAGATCTCTTGTTCATACGCATTAAACCAATATCTGCGGAGGGTTATATTATCCCTTCCAAGTCTTCATTTCAAACATCGTCTGGAGCAAACAAATGTTCTCGTCAACTTATGGCAACAACTAGACAACAATTATGTGGAGATACAGTGAACATCTTCGGGCGTGAGGACCAGAACTTCCAGCGGTCCAGGGAATATTCTTACCACTCATCCCCTTCTGCCTAGAACGAAGTAATTTGGACCTCTGGAATTGCTCGTGCAGGCTGTGTCCCTGAAGTCTTTGACTGTGAGGAGGTGGTCTCTTGGTGCACCGAGAGATATATTTCAAGCCAAAACATTATTCCACTACAGGACCACTCTCCTTTTTCTTTGTCACCCTAGGTCTTCTGCAAGATGTTGAGATTGTCGAAGCCAACATTGACCTTCAGAGGAGAAGACTACAAGGAGTTCTTAAAAAAGCATGATAATGGGTTGGACCTCTTACCCGAGTTCCTGGAAAACCCGACGACAGTTCCTGAAGATATCACAAGGTTGCAAGTTAGTTCGTTTAGAAATCCATTTCGGGAAATTGCCTGCTTGTTTACGAAGATAACGGGACATGAATCCACAACAAGCATTTCTTGCATGATTCTTTATATTTTGTATTTCATGGTCAAGGAACATGCCATTTTTTATTGGGGGAAGTTGATTTCCATTGAAATATGTTCCCAATTGTCACGATTCAAACAAGAGAATTTTTTTTATATGTCATCCTACTTGGTTTTCGCGAAAACACATTGTTGTCCATCTCCAAAACTGTCAGTGTTCAGGAAGGTAAATAGTGAATTCAACCCAATAATCTTCTTGTACCAGGCCTTATGGAGGCACAAGGCCTCCCATTGTTTTTATGATGTTTTTAATGACTTTGTCTCAGTTTTCAAAGATTTATTGTTAGGAAAGGATGCTCCCCGAATGTCTGACCAGGCAACCAAGTTTTTGGATAGGAAGGGGACACTTGAACAAATGGAGAATTATAGTGTAATAATGATTTTTGGCTCCAAGGAAAATCCTGCTTTCCTTCCATGTCACATTACAAACAAAATGTTTGTTACAAAAATAGCAAGACAATACAACTATTGGTTGCATTTTTTCCATGAGAAGAGAAAAAAGCAGTTCATTCCTCTGCCTTGGAAAGTCGAGGATTTTGTGTTTAGGAACATCAATAAGATTGACGAATTTACGGGCCATTTCAACAGCTTGAACCTAAGATATGCTGAAAGTCTGAGAGGGTTCGACCCTAATGAGATTTTTGTAGAACATTTACTAACAGTTGGCTTCAACAATCCTATTATCCATACACTCCTGAACGAAGACATAGACAATGACAAGAACACTCATGCTCCTGATGATGGCGACCTAGAGACATTGCAAAGCACAAATGAATTGTACAAACAACAAGGAAAAGGCCCTGGTGAGAAGAGTGTCCAATCCTCAGTTGCCACTCCCAAGAGTACGACATCCCGAAGCATCGCTCCAACGACCCACCCCAGTAAGAAAACAACCCACAATTCTTCAATTGGGGGAGGAGATAAGAACCCTCCTTCGGGTAAAATTGATAGTTCTCACAAGCTTCCCGTGAGGAGAAGAGAAAAAATGTTGTGCAAGAAGCGGAAGAGCCCCGAACTGAAAGTGATATACATGTCTTCTCCCTTGAAGACATGGAACTTGAGACCGATTTCGAAAACGTATTCCCCAACGTTGATCAGCCCGGGGATGCGATCCACCATAATCCCCTAATGGAAATAATTGAGATCGAGATTTTTGACGAAGATGAATCCTTCGTATTCCAGAGTGTTGTTTTTGACAGCGAATCTAAAAATTTAATTATTGAAAAGAGAGATGTAAGAAATAAGAAAGAGAAATCTCATTCAGAGATTAACCTTAGGAACATGAAACCATCCGAAATATCCCGAATTCACCGAGCAACCGAAGATTCTCTTGATGATTCCATAGGAGGCCTTGAGGCGGAGAAATTCAAACAGAAGGACCGAATCAAGAAATTGGAGGAAGCTTTGATTCCTATCCCATTTCTTTCCAGTCCTTTAGCAATAACCGTGCCTGCCACCCCTGCAACGAAGTTAAAAGGATCCTCCAGCCTCCTCATTGTTGATATTGTGGTAGCTGCGAGAGGTATTAACCTCCACGTTTAACCATGACAAGAATAGAATATTCTGGGAAACAAGAAGAAACCCTAAAAACATTGATATAACCCTAGAAGACAAAGTCGACTAAAAGAAATATTTAATATTGAATTTTTAGCCTCCAGAATGAGAAGTCGGCCCAGACAACTAAGCAGGAGCAGTATAAATACAGGACGCCGGATCTCATTTGATACACACAAATCACAACTGCAAAAATGTAAGAGTGCGCACTGTAGAAACCGAGTAAGTGCACAAGTCTGGAGAGTAGTTGTAGTTGTAGCTACTGCAACCCGTATTCTCGGTTTAAGCTTGGACTTTCTATTGGTTATGGTTTGGAATTTATGCCTTGTGTGCTAGCTCTGGAGACAGGTATGCTACATTGATTGGCTATTAGGCCTAGGGTTTGCTTCCATAATTATTCTCTGTCAAGGTTAAGGTGCTCGGGGGTGGCTTCAGCCTATGGTTGGGTGACAATATTGCTATATTGTATATGGTTAAACGAGCACACCTATTATTTCTAACACGCACATCGTGTAGAAGCTACGTAGAGATGAATATCAAGAAAAAAATGGAGCTAATTACTGAAGCTTGGGAAACATAAAAAAGCATAACTTCCTTTGGAATGAGGGTACATGCCCTCCAGGAATATTTGCAGGCGGATTTAAAAAATGAAGAAGGTTTCTATCTAGATGTGGTCGTCCCTTTTGGCATCAAATTCACTGACATGACAAAAATGAGAAGAAGAGAAGAAGATCTCCCCTCCCCAAACCGGATCAAACAATTAAATGCATGATAGAAAGAGAAAGTTAAGAACCTACATCTCATTGTCCTATCATGTGAATATGCCGTATCAAAGAAAGAAGAATTATTCAGAAAGCTGACTGAAATAGACTTAGTCGGAAGTACCAACGAGGTCCAAGACCCCAAATTAATCCTCAACTCCTTGTTCTTAACCAAGCAAGCCTTCGATGAACAAGTTGAAATTTTTAAGGGGTTGTATTTTGAAATTTTTTACAACATCCTTGAATATGATGAGGATGACGTGGACAACTGGGTAGTGGACTATTCGATAAAAAATCAAGAAATTGAAGAGGCTTTGTGTAATCTTTCTATCGATCTAAGGGAATTAAAAAAAGAACTTTTCAACATAAAAATCCGACATGAGATAGACGTGGCCCCCATGAGAATGCACATTGAAGAATGACTCCAAAGGGCAATCGACAAGCTCATCGACGAAGGACAACAAACGGTTGGCACAATTCCAGTAACCGTTGACGAGAGCAATAAAAAGGCATCAACAAGCAAATATCAAAGGGGTGGAGAGATACCACCATAGTAAGTCTATACTGATCACATCATGCTTTCCTTGTCAATCCAATTATTCCACCTCTTTAAATAGAAATGTCTAACCAAAGACCGATAACTTCCAATTTCTTCTTTTCAGGTCTTGTTGTCTACCGTCGCCCACTTCTTCTTTCTACAGTCCTATTTCTTGTACTTATTTTTTTTATGGTCCGCGGGAGCCCCAATCCCAGTTTATATGACAAACACATTTAAATTTCGAGGAATATGTAACAAACATTATTATTTTTTGAGAAATTTCAAAGAAAACTATTTCGAGAACAATCTCGCCAGTGCCTTGTAACCCTGTTTTCAGAATGCAAAGTTAGTTCTCTTTATGCATGCCGGTCATCTTCTTTTATTGTTATGTGCTAAAAAATCTTTATCTTAAAATATGTTGGATATCAGGAAATTATGTTTATTTAATTTGAATGTTTAATGTGCGTGATTCCTGGTCCTATTTTCCAGGAACCTTTATTTCAAAAACAAAAACAAAAAAAAACATTTTCTATCGTTTTGTATTGCTTTAAGTCATTATGACGAACTTTCTCTAAGTCCCACATTTGAACTATACACGCCCCAAGAAAAAACTTAAAGAGGAGTACCACATCTATAAAAGCACGGTAGGATTGACATCCTCGTTAGCTTGTTTTTTCGGTCCTAACAGATTCAATGGTCAACAGACTTGTAAATACACTTGCAAGAATATCCACAGAAATGAAAACCTTCAAATTTTTTTATCATTGCCAAAAAACAATCAACTGGATAGACATGTTACAAATATATCAGTTGGTACTATACTGAACTATCATATGCATCTTACAAATATTTCAGTTGGATATGCATGTTACAAAGATGCCCTCTTCCTGGAGAGAAATTGTAGATCAACCTCTGCAAAATGGGCTTGTTGCTCACAGACAAAAGTTTCAGGAAAAGGGCATCTTCCTCTGTCTTGACACCTTCTTTTCACACGGTTTAATTTAAATTCAATGAGCAAAAAACTCATGAAAATAAACAATCATGTTAGGTGTGTGTTAATATATAGAAAAAACTAGCAAACACAGAGGTCACACAAGAAGATCAAAGAATCTTCGACACTGAACACGTTTTTAAAAACAATTATATGGGTTTTTTTGCCACCACATATAACTTTATTTATCCTAACACATATAGAGACAGACAAGCCAAATGATCTATTTAATAGAATGAAATGGATGTTGCTTACTTTGTCCATGGGAAAAATTAAAGAATTGACTATGGAAATTGAAGCTAACTCTAAATATTGAGATGAAAGTCAGTTGGAAGTATACATAGATCATTATAAATGAATTTCATAAATACATTAAAGAGATAAAACCTACAACGTAGGAGCGAAAATTTCCAAGATGGCAAGTCAGACTCTAACAATATATCAAGTTACAAGTGATGGGGATATCTGTGCTTTTTAGTAGCTATCTGCTGCACTACTGGTAATAGGAAAAATTACGAAATCTTATTAAGAAAATAAAAACAAGATGGATTATGCAAAACACAGTATAATTAGAATGAGAATACTTTCAAAAACTAAATGGTTTCAATGCCATAATTGCTCTAGGAGATTAACGCTTGGGCGCCTTCTCTTTCCGAAATGAATGTGACCCGTCAATCAGTTTCCAATGTGCGATATGGGTGACCCTGACACTTTAGCGTCCCCACTAAAGTTTTGCCAACCTCCCAATTTTAGAACTCCCCTGGCCATATTTATCGATGGAACAAATTTCTCACAAAGTGACTTTCTCGCTAATTACTTGTTAACCCGATATTAATATAATATTATCATTAACTAATTCGGGAATTCAGGACTCCAGATCTTCGGGGCTCCGGACTTCGGGGGAACTGTGTTTGTTCTGGAAGGAAAACTCTCGGAGTGACATTCTCCCAAAGTCATGTAGCAGCCTGACGTCTTATGGCTGACGTGTTGCAGAGTGCCACGTGTCATTTTCTACATGGATACCACCTGTCCTGCTTGCTACTTGCCACGTGTCTGTGAAAATTTCCATGTGTCTCCGGTACTTCGGACTTCTCGTTCTCCCACAATCCCTCCATACCTGTGCATTTATGCCCATTCCAACCTGGCCTGCCATGCAACACTTGTTTTTATACAAGTCTCTTTTATTGTTACCCATTTCATTCGATTGAATCTTCCTTCATGTGAATTTCTTATTTTTATACCTGCCGATACGCTGGTATATAGTGATGAGTTTGCTCTTGACTATATATTAATCCAGTCATTTGACCAAAAATTTGTATAGTTTTCTAATGTAATACTTTAGCAACCGATTTTTTTTATTTGTTTCAATTATTTAAAATCCTTTTTGGCAACATCCCATTCTCTATTGAAACGAACCTCTTATTGCCGAGCTGACGATGGTTCATAAATGCAAACATACGGTCTGCTACATCAATTTTCGAGCTCAATAGGCATCTTGACATGTCATGTAACTGCAGTCGATGCACTGCTTTGTCACTTCAGTAAGCTATTTCAGATAGCATGAAGCCGATGGAGTCCGAAGAAGCATTATCGGGGAAGCTGGAGATATGCCAAGCCGATCTCTTGGATTATCGCAGCGTTTTCGGCAACATCAATGGCTGCTCTGGAGTTTTGCACGTCCCTGCGCCCTGTGATCATCTCGATGGATCTTGGATTATCATAGCGTTTTCGACAACATCAATGGTTGCTCTGGAGTTTTGCACGTCCCTGCGCCCTCTGATCATCTCGATGGATTGCAGGAATATCCGGTATAAATTAGTTTATGAAGATTTTTTTTAGAATTTGGATAAATTTATGGCCTTGCGCCCTCTAATCATCTCGATGGATTGCAGGAATATCTGGTATAAATTAGTTTATGAAGATTTTTTTTAGAATTTGGATAAATTTATGGGAAATGAAGGGTTTCATAATGTTTTATTGGGTGCTGTAGACTGATAGCGTAGACTACGAGTTTCAGAGTGCATTGAATGCGGTGGAAGTCAGCGCTGCCGCAAAGAGTGTGAAGCGTTTGGTGTTCACTTCCTCTGTGTCGGCCATTGTTTGCGGGAGGAGGATTGGCAATCTTGGCGATGGAGAAATTATGGACGAGAAGTGTTGGACCAATCTTGAATTTTGCCGGGAAAAGAAGGCAAGTCGATTCACTTTCATAGTTCTGTAAATCTAATTCGTCCTAAATTATAGAAAAACTCATTATCAATTGCCTTCTATGTTTGTGTAGTTGTGGTCTCCATTGGTAAAGACACTCTCAGAGAAAGCTGTATGGGCACTCTCAAATGACAGGGACCTTAATCTGGTAGTAGTGAATCCTGCTTCGGTCATTGGGCCCCAACTCTCAAATCCTAATTCACATACCGTTTTAAACCAATTGAAAGGTAAATTGATATCCTTAACTACAACATTGATCCCTATTAAGGTCAATTTTTGGGGGGTTGTATTACATATTAACGTTCTGTTATAAAATGAATTGTATAATCACAAGTAATTTACAACAAATATGGTTAATTGGTGAAGGTTAATCTCAATATTAATCCATATTCAGACAATCCTAATTTACGACAAGATTAGGATAAACTCATTAAATGGAGAAGGAGAAGGCAGCGAAGGGGTCACGCCTACCTCCAGTGTCAATGTCGGAAGGGATAATGCGGCCATTGGGATCGGTGCCCATCACGTTTGCCAAATCGATCTTGTATTGCTTTGCGAGCTTCTTGGCATAAGGGGTCACAATGATTTTTCTGGGGCCTTGGATGTCAGATGGAGGTGCAGGAGTAGGAGCAGGAGCATAGGCAGAGGTAGGGGCAGGGGTGGGCTCTGGAGGCGATGGTCGGGCTCCTGTAGAAGAAGGAGCAGAGGCGTCGTTGGCCTTGGCTTTGGCCTCAACGACTTCGTACCCATTCTCGGCGAGGAGGCGGATGGGAGCTCTAACAAGGGCAACCTAACCTTCCCCGACGACGATAACATCGAGGATCCCATCATAGAAGGTCTCGACATCAATGTCGGCCTTGTTCATTAAACTCCTTACATTGTCAACATTCACTTTTTCTTCATCTATGATTATGAAGGTTCATTGCCCTCACTTACATGATTCGTACGAAGAAGATGAACTAATTATGGCATTTCACTATTTTTATCTTAAAAATTATACAAGTTATAATATACATTTATTAGATAACATCATAGGTATATAATGATGCTTTGAATTTAATTAAAACTCATTAAAATATAAATTAAGATGACGATAATTCATAAATTTTAATGTGTATATATATTAGTGTAACAATGTACTTATTTAAATAATGGATTAATTAGAGAGATTAACATAAATTTATATTTTATATATACTTTTAAATTGGAAAACTTAAAAATGGATATCTAGAATTCATAGATCACCACCAAAATATTGACATTTTCATATTTATAATTTTTTTTCCGACTAGATTGAGTCTATGTATGTTGGATGTTGGATGGAAGAACGRTTTTTCCAAGAKGTACGAGACTCTAACAAGACGATGTTATCACCAGGATTGTATGAGACTTGGTCGAGTCTAGACGCCCCGTGGGAAGTGAAATTTCCCCCACAAATGGCTCCCACTCTCAATCCCTTCCCATGAGGTTTGAATTTGTGACTTTATGATGACTAAACTCCACACAAACCAATTGGTCTACACCTCACGTGTTTCCTCATTTATAATTTAAAGATTCATTTATAACTTACGAATACACATTGAGATTAAGAGGGGCTCATTGAAACTAAACACAGAGAGTCCAATAAATTAAGAATAATGCTTTGACAAAATAAACGTTGCACCCTCAACGATGATCTCATGTAACAGTGGAATATTCAACAAATCCCATAAATGGTGCCAACTCCCCTATTTAAAGCAAACCAAAGCTTCAACAAATCCAAGAATCGATGCCAACTCCCCTATTTAGAGTAAAGCAAGAGCCATCCCTTTGTTCATCCAAAGAAAACTTTGCTTGAGGCTGCTGGGTGAAAATCACGGTGAAAATGGATTCAATGTGCAGAATTGACGAAATTTGCATGGAGGAAAGAATTTGTGCTCAACTAACGAATTGGCCTCATTAACAAGAGGACGATTTCTTATATCAATTGAAAAACATGGTGGAGGATAACCCATGCAGATCCCATGCCTGAGTTATGAGGGTCGATGCTAAGAAATGGATGACGAAGAATGGTTAGATGGTCGTCTAACAAAATCAACGAACATAAACAACTTAAGGCTGTAGTCTAAATGTGCTACATTTTTTCCCTATTCCGGGCATATTTTCTAGGAATATTTGCCCAAAATCCGACGAGATATTGTTGGATCTGCATATTTGGGTGGTTAAATCTATATAATCTGAGTGCTTTAGGGCTTTTTCAGCACGCTAAATCCATTTCTGCATTTAGAAAAACAATTTAAACAATAGAAAGTTGTGATTTCCTACAAATTTATGTCGTCGGATTCCAACGAGGARTGCAAAAATGTAGAATAGTTAGACAATGCCCAACTTAAGGGTCACATACATCAAGAAATATAGTGCACATAGATTACACAAGGAAAACACCTTACAATGTAATTAAATTTAGTTATAAATTTAYAAAAAATAATTTTATAATAATAAGAATTTTGTAAAATTTAGTATGATTTAAAAATAAATTTTAGATATGAATAGTATTTTTATCTTTTAGGTAAAAGGTTAAATTGTGATTGAGATTAGCCTTTGGTTTCATACATAAGATTAAAAGGTAAGGTGATACTTGAAATTACATGGCCCATTTATTATAACTTTAATGATGATAACATGGGATATTAGGTTTTTTGTGGATGTTATAGGGTATAAAGTGTTATTATAMCTGAGATAGGCATGGTATATAGCTTTGAGTTAGGCTTGACTTTCTATTAGTTCATGGTTGACCAAAAAATATACACCTCTTTATCTAAAGTTTTGAAAAATAATGATTTATTTTAAATTTCAAATCTCATTTATCTGAGATCTTATTGGCCAAAGACTTTGAAGTCTTAATGCTGCGTTCACTCCCCCAATGTTATTGTAATAAATATTTCTGCCATCTAGTCATTTCATGCCTGCTCCTTCTCTCCCTATCTCCTTAAACAATAATTTCATTATTATATTCAACAGATATATGCTACCTAATAACCTTATTTAAATATGTATAATTTATGGAAATGTGTTCCCCTCCCCTCCCCTATATTATATTATTTTTGGCGTTCGATGAGCTTTGGCCTTGCGGGGACATTCATATATAAATTATTTAAAATTTATCAATAAAATATGGACATTTCAAATGTGAAACGTGAAGGAACTGATAGAGAACTTTCCCAACCCCACAAGTCGGGCTAGTCGTCTAACGGCCCGTCTTTGACCGTCGATCTTTGTCCGTTACTCTGCGCCGTCCGTTCTCACAGATTAGTCCAAAGGAGGGTTTGAAGAAAGAAAAGGGGTTTTAGAAGAGGGAGCATATGATACCAGCTCGTTCGATCTGATCTGGTGGCCCGGGCAGTGGCAATGGCAATGGCTATTCGCGGAGTGATCCCATTAAATTCTCTGAAGCGTTTGACAGTGTTTGCATTTGTAGCGCTTTTGACAACATTCCAGCTATGTCTGGCGGCACCATCATCGGAATTGGTCCTCCTCAAGGTGGATCGCCGGGTAAGATCTCAAAACATTCTTCTCCTCACCTCTTTTTTTCTCTGTGCAAGAAAATAATGATATGCCCCAACTAGATGGACATTTTCAGATGAATGAGTTTGTCAGGGAAGGCTTCGATGGAAAAAAACTGTGGATCACTAACTTAGCTGAAACGCTTTGATACTGAAATTGTTGCTCTTTCAAGATCAGAATTCGCCAAGGTTGGCCAGATCTAAGTTAATGTGACGTGTAAACTGTAAGGAAAATTTATACAGAGACTCAAGGGAACAGAGGCAACACAATAGAAAAACAGAGAGTTAGTCCTGATAGACTCTCTAAAGAAGAAAGACCGAGTACACATAATTTTTTGTTGTTGTTGTTTTTGTTAAGTCGCAACACACAACTTAAACGATTTTCAACAGAATTGTATTTTTAGTTATATCCTCAGATGAATAATTACGCTTATACTCTATAAGAGAAGAGACAGATTCATGGAATTGGGAGATTTTGTGATGTGTCAATCAATACTAGATTGCTATTTTTAAACTCAGGGCTTTCAAAGGAAATGCCAAAGAACGGGATATTGAAATATATTCAGAGCATTTCATTTGTTAAGATGCCTTTTTATCGAACCAATAGATTTCCATGTTGTCAACTGGGTCGTTTGAATAGTATACCGGGGTTGTTCAAATCCCACAGAGGCATGTTTGGCCCTAGTGTGCTTTCTCTTTCGTGCAAGTCCCAGGCAACACCTTGTGGATGGGGTCAGGCAGAATACATACCGCCCAGTCGGGGTGTCTCAGCCAAAGTGCTTTCGAGCATGAAGAATATTGGATACTTCTGTTGTAAGCTGGCTAGAGTTTATTGTAACTTTCCCATAACGGGGAAGGGTACTCTTGCTGCAGTTGCAATTACCATGACTACTTGTTCATCATAAAAGAAAAGGTGACTACTTGTTCTATTTTCAGCAATTTTGTCTTAGTATTTTTTCCAAGGACAACCTAGTCGGGAAACTCCAGGGCAGTTCCGTGCATTTCATGGATGGTGCCTAGTGGAACCGTGTTGGCGCTGATTATGGTGTCTACCCCTGTATGGACATTGATCGAGGCACGCAACATAGGCAGCCAGACTGGGGGACCAATCCCAAGACTTCCTGCATGAGCTCAAAGCACTCAACCTCTCGAGCTAGCCTATGGGGCTATTTTTGTCTCGATATTATGCACTGAAATAGGAAGATTTTGTTAGTGTAGAACACCTTCTATTAGATATCAAAGAGGAAACTAATGACCGCTCAAACAACAATGGATTATTGATTCTGATATGAGAATAGAGATGAAAGAAATGCGATTGCATACAATTAGTCATACCCCAATTTTGTGATAGACAAATGTTTGAATTATTGAGTCATCCCTCAGTTGATTCTCAAAGCATGATAAGTGGCGCTGATCTTGGATTATTTTCAGCTCAATTCTGAGTTTTTGTTTTTACATGGAGGACAATTTTGTTGGAAATACATTTTATCTAGTTGAGAATTTCCGTCCATCATTTAGTGTATACAGAGAAGAAACTATTAATTAACTTTAAAGGGGGCCACGCTGTTACCCATAAAAAGTTTTTCTAAGTTTACTATTTGTAGTCGATGTGAACAAGGCATGCTTAAAGGGACTTGTGCTGGCTGTAATCACTCATGTGAACAATCTCAAAGTTTTGTTTGATGAAGGAATAGCAGTGGTTTAACCGTTTACCAAAGGATTGGATGGTCATCGATCCCTTTTAAGTAAAGCGGGCTTGATGTAGTGCTAAATACTGCCGGTTGACTATGATGTCATTCATGGAATCAAAGAGGGATGTTTTATTGCTACCTGGGCATAATTGTGATATCTTTATTTATGTTATTTGGTTCCATAAAGATAAAGCTTTATATGGTGTTTAAACAAATTTGTTAATTAAGTGTTTTTGTAGGGGTAGATTAAAACAGACCAAATTGGGGAGTAGACAGTAGTTTCAACATATAAATATAACATATTATTATTACACAAGGGGCCATAATAACTCATTTAATCTGTTTCAAATTCAAGGGTGTCTAGGTACATTTATTTGATATTTACATAGGTAGGTGCGATTATATTTCAAGCAGTTGATTTTATCTAGAGACATTTCATTGAATTTATTTGTACATTGTGTTAACTCTTAATCTCATGATTCTAGGTATCTGATCATGAGGATGGACAATTCATGTGCTTACATAAACTTGTCTGGCATCATTCTTACTTGTGTGCTAAATTGCTTATTCTTCAGATGTGTTCAGGCTGTGCTGTCCTAAACATTTCTCAGCTACATGTTTTAAAATGAAATTGTGGAAACTGGGCCCCAATTTTGTTGCTACAGTCAATGTAATGGTTTGCATGAAGAAAGTATTTCTAAGTATGCACATGTTGGATATCCTTGATTACTGTGGCACGTGTCTGGATTCAAAATCTATTTGCTAAGTTTCTAATTATATGAAGTAATGGATTTCAGTGTTCCCTCATTTCTATAACGTGTCAAAATTATTGTTACTTAAAAGCAAAACTTGAAGCTCTTGCCATTTTCATATCAGAAACTCTAGAACAATCAATCCCAATTATAGAAAACTTCAAAGTTCAGGTAAATGCTTTAGAATGCAAGTAAGGGTGTATCTAAAAAAATTAACACTTGTCACTCTCATTTCATGTTGAAAATAGACAATTATACTAGGGAGTCAGGATTTCATGGAAAATGCCAGGTTATGTGGTAAACGTTTTTCCCTGGATTGAGCCAGTTTATCCTTTGCAAGATAAACTGGATTGAGGTTATGCTATCCAATCCAACATTAACAAAATATCTTGTTAGGCAGTATTTTGTTGAGAAATGTTGCTCGAGCAGGAACTTCTTGCACAGGTTTCAATGTGAATGTGTAGGAAGTGGTTTGAGACATTTCATTGGTGACCACTTCGGAAAAGTGGTCACTAATTCTATTTTGTAATTGACTTAGGATAAAGTGAAATATCTCATGTTTTTCAGTTGAGTCTAATAAAGTGCATTTAATGCATTGATGACTTAGTCTAGATTTAATCTCAACCATACATCTCAAAATCAGATTAGGGTTTTGGTAGATTAGGGTTTCAGAAAAGCATAAATAAGACAAGATAGAGAGGTATTATTTACAGTTGAACAGTTGAGCAAGTTGAGCTACTAGAGGAGAGAAAGCAGTGCATAGCAAGAAGAGGATCGACTTGCAGGTTTTCAGTAGGTTGAAAAGGCAGCCATACAGCAGATCTGTACAACGACTGTCAAGAAGATGAATAACAACAACAAAAATACCCTATTGATTCCCTTGTGGAAGTATTTGACCAAGATTGTGAAGAAGGAGAAGAGAGAAGAGAGAATGGGTGGCCACTGCTTGTGGAATTGCAGCAAGTGTAAAATGAATTTTATAGGGTCAATCATGAGGGTTAAGGCCCATTTTCTTTGCCTTGAATGTGATAATGGAGTTCATCATTGCAAAAAAATTACTTGCAAGGACGTGGATAAGTTTCAAGTGGAGCAAGATACTGTAGATTTAGGCAAGGTAGAAAGGAAGAGTTGCAAACATCAACCAATCTCAAAAAGATGAAATGAAGTTCCTCTAATTGTTGAAAAAGTGTGCAAGAGATTAAACCTCGAACTCTTTTGCCAAAATGTTTGATGTGGGAGGGAATGATGAGATGGACAACAGGGTTGCAAGAGTCGTATTTGCATGTGGAATACCCATGTAGTGTGGTCTTCATACTGGCAAGACATGCTTAGGGCGATTAATGAGGCCCCTAGGGGTTACAAGAGGCCAAACTTCGTGGAAGTGCACACCACCCGTATATGGAAGGAGAGATTGATTGTGGAGAAAGTGTTGGAACTGGTTCGTTCCAGTTGGAGTTGTAATTGTGTCTCTATTATCTTTGATGGTTGGTTTGATACAGCCAGTAAGCCATTGGTAAACATTGTTGTAATGTTTTCTTCAGGCCTGTACTTCTCAAGGGCAATATATACTTAAGGGGAGGAGAAGAATATTGAATGGATTGCTAAAAATTTTCAATCAAGATCGTTGTCTCTTCAACCATTGTGCAAGTCATCACAAATAAGGCATGTTCATGCAAAGTAGTCGAGGAGATTATTGAGGCATGGCATAACCATTATTTTTGGACCCCCTATGTGGTGCATAGTTTAAATCTTGCTAAATCCATTGTTGAAGTTCAATGGATGAAAAAACTACGTGAAGCAAGAGAAGTTGAGATTTTTATCACTAACCAGTAAGATGCACACGCTATGTATAAGGAATTTTTGCAAGACTCCAACTTCTAAAGGTTGGAGAAACTTGTTAGTGGACATGAGGGAATCTTTGTTCTCCATGGTCGCTAGTCCATGGTGTTAAACATGGAAACAAAGCAACCCTGAAAAAACAATCCAGGTTAGAGCTACCATTCTTGATCAGGCTTGGTGGGTTCAAATTGAGCTTTTTGTTTCCATAATGGAGCCACTGGTTGATTTGCTTAGACTTTGTGACTCTGATATGCCTATATTTGGTGGCATTTTTGAGGGAATTGATCATATTGGGTGGCATTCAACAACTTCTTGAACAACGAGACCCTCTTTTGTATGGCACCACAAAGGACATAATCATTAGTATATGCAACAATTACGATACCCCTCTACATGCTTTAGCCTATGCCTTAAATCCAATGTACTATGATGAGGCGTACTTGGCTAAATTTGGGGGTAAGAGTAGGGCCCCAAACAAAGATAGTGAGGTGGTCAATGGTTTTAGATCAACAATTTCAAAGATTTTCTCTTATTTGATGGAGCTCTCGGAGCCAAAAAGCCAATTTACTTCATTCAGCATAGGAAGTGGTGCATTTGGAAATGGAAATGCACTTGATGATAGGGGAACTGTGAAGCCTCTTGCATGGTGGGGATATTATGGTACCCAAACTCTAGAGTGACAAACCCTTGCATCTAGAGTTCTTTAACAGATTTGCAGCCCTTCAACAACAGAGAAAAATTGGAGCACTTATGGGTTCATTCATTCGGTCTAGAGAAATAGAGTTCAGTCAGCAAAGGCAGAAGATTGTGTACATTCATTCAGATCTCCATCTCATCTCTCGATTGAAGCTAGAGTATAGTGAGGGTCCTTCAAAGCTATAGGATGTGAATCCCAAAGATGCAGACTTGGATACCTCTGATTGCTTGATGGCTAACCTCTCTTGGGCTAATTCATCAACAGATCCTTTTTTGCGTTGGGGGTTTTGATGAGACATACAAGCCTAGGTCTAGTTTGGTTGTGATGGGTTCTTCTGTCTCTGCTGTTGGTGGGTAGGATGGTATTTGGGCTGCATCTTCTGCCCATGCTGCTTTGTATCATTAATTTAGGGAATTAGGTGCTGTTCCACTGGATGATGTGGACAGAAATGACTATCTGCTGGATTATTCTATCACACTCTAGATTTTCATATTTTGAGTTTTTTTTTAACTAATTTATATTTTGGACTTGTGGAGCTTTTTGTTATTTTGAAAAACTTTAGTCTTTATCATTGCCGTGTTGAAAAATTATGAATTTATGAAATTTGAATTTGAATTTGACATTAATATACGGGTCTTGGTTGACTCATGTCAATCTGTTTAGAAAATATGGATATCGTGACGTGAAAATCTGAAATTATTTATGATTTCAATGTTTCATTTGTTTCAAATTATAAATTTTCAAAATTTGTTTGCACAACAAATCTGAAAATTCAGTTTGATTTCAATTCAGAAACTTACATGTATGAATCTATAATGTTATGATTTATGAATCGGAAATCTGAATCATGATGTTACTAGTTTAGTATTTAGTATTTACTAGATTAACTAGTTGATATGCTTTAATTCATATTTGAGATTTCATTTCTTTGTTTTTCAATATAAAATCAAAACGTTAAATATATATTTATAAAAAGAATTAGGCTGAGGGTTCTGATTCCCTGATTCCTAATTTCTGGACGAGTGCTGCAACTGCACTGAATTCTTCCGCCAATTGCTATCGCACCCACAGTTTGTTTAACTTTGAGGAAATGTGCTTTTTTTTAGAGCACGTTTCATTGTATTGTCATCTTTTTATGAGAAACTAAAATAGGCTTTGAGGTAGGACATTTGTCAATAATACAAAACAACTTTACATCAGCTAAAGCCTAAGCTTTGTGAAGTTTTTGATAAATGTGTACTTACAGAATGTGGTCTTGTATATAGCATTTTTGGTCAGGCATTGAAATTTTGTTGGTTGTTAAATTTTCTCATCTTTAGAGAATTGCATTACATTTTTTTTCACAAGAATTTATCACATGACTGCCTCTTGTGGTGTTGCAGATTGACTTGACATCACACATTGTACGGGTTGTTACATCCTTGAAGGTAGATAGAGAATCTTTTGAATAATCTGGCGTCAGGTCTTTTTCATGTCTAATATATTCTTTTGTGACAATTCTCTAATCCACCTCGTCTGATTTACTGTTGCATTGGATTCAGGTTGAAAATACTGGGTTGGGTACAACTTCAGAAGTTCTTCTTGCCTTTTCTCCTGAGCAAGCTGAAAATTTGGCATATCTGAAGGCAGCTGCCCTTGAAGGAAAGGGTAAAAATAAGGTTTCTGTTCCACTTATAGTAAGCCCTTCTCAATCAGAAGATGCACCTCGTGATATAGTTTTATTTTCAATATCTTTGGTGAAGGCACCAAAGAAGGGTGAAACTGTAACTATAGAAGTGCTTTCAGTCTTCACACATTCAGTGAAGCCTTTCCCTGAAGAGATCTCCCAGGCACAAACTCAGCTCGTTCTTTATCGTGATAGTGCCTACTTTCTTTCTCCTTATCCAGTGAAAGTGCAAACTACAACCATCAAAACTCCAAGTCCTAGAATAGAATCATATTCCAAAGTCGATCCCACAAAATTGGTGGATACAGAACTTAAGTATGGTCCATATGAGAACCTTGCTGCATTTTCATTTTCACCCTTTATTGTTCACTTTGAAGATAACCAACCATTTGCAGTTGTCAAGGAGCTGGTGCGAGAAATAGAAATTTCACATTGGGGAAATGTTCAGATAACTGAAAATTATCACCTTTTTCATGGGGGTGCTCGAATCAAAGGTGGCTTTTCAAGGTAAGCTAATCTTCTTGTGAGCTTTTGTTTAGTATTCTGATCTTTTATTATTCCAAAAATATGCAAGGAAATGGGATCTCACCTATGTGCAACCTTTCTTACAGGATTGAATACCAAGCAAGACCCAATGTTAGAGGTGCATCATCTTTTAAAAGTCTAGTGGCAAGACTACCGCCTCGAGCACATTCAGTTTATTACCGAGATGAAATTGGGAACATTTCTACTTCACATTTGAGGGGTGACTCTAGAAGAGTAAGAAATGCCATTTGTGGCACATTTCTTGATCTTTCGACTCTTTTCAGTTTTTAGTGACCAAATTATTGTGATTTAGAGGGAAAAAGATCACAGGGAAACTTCGGTTAAGGAGAGATAGCATGAAAACCATTAATGATGTCCTTCCATTTTGTATTCACTGTGAGCTATTGCCTGTTACTTCTGGTTGTAATGCATGATGACTTTTCTATTTAGTGCAGACAGAACTGGAAATTGAACCTCGTTATCCTATGTTTGGAGGCTGGCAAGCCACTTTCACAATAGGCTATGGCTTACCTCTACAAGATTTTCTCTTCCAAGCAGCTGATGGGAGGCGTTATCTTAATATTACTTTTGCATCTTCATTCAATGATGTGGTCATTGATAAACTAATTGTGAAGGTAAGAATCATGAACATTTACTGACTTACCCAATTTAGTTTGTATCCTCTACCATGATTTGTATCCAATTATTTTCAACTGTTTTGGGGTGTTGTAAAGATGATTATCGTTTTGCAAATTTATTGGCACGTTAACAAGAAGGTGCAGTGTTCCTTGTGTTCGGAAAGTGAGTTACCTTGTTTGCAGTAAGTTTAAGTTCATTTGAAGTTCTCTTTTACTTCTGCTTTTCTCCATGGTACATAGCCCTATGCTATGGTAGTTCAGAATAGAATTAAAATTTTAACTATCTTTGGGGATCAATTTGTCTATAATTCAGCATTCATCTCTACTATACTGTATTCCTTGTCTGGTTTCTCATATAGTCATATTCAGTGTGTGGAAGTTGGATCTCTTTCTCCATTGATAAGCTAATTTAAATAGCCTATATTTTTATTATTCGATGTTGCTTTGCAGTTATTATTCGGATTGTTTTTGTTTAAATATTGATTTTTTTGATGTTATGTACTCTTTTCTTTGTCTCCAGGGAAAAAGTTAATTAAAATCGACTAAATTTTTGTTTTTTAACGTTGCCTACCACTTTGTTCTGATTGGTTTCTTTTAGATATGCATTTAATATTTAGATTAGTCTGTTTTAAGATATTTTCTGTTTTGCATTCTATTTTCACTTACAACCAATTTGTAATGATCATT
>ML782826.1:737988-760299 GCA_009831015.1 Picea engelmannii
CACTCATAGGAGTGAGGGCACATCTAGTTCACTTGGGCGCACTTGAGCATTGAGGGCACATATTGCTTGTGGAGGGTGCGCATGAGGCAAGGAGGAAGGCAAAACTAGTGGGCAAGGGGCGCTCTACCATTTGGGAGCTTTTGTGGAGGCAAGAAGTAGCACCTAGAGCAAGGGCGCAAGGCTTCTACACTTTTGGCTACCAAGAGTGGTGCAAACCTTCATCTAGCTGGCACATCTACAGGGAAGTCCAAAGCATCCCAGTTGGGTTGCTGTTGTATCAGGTTCACTTGTATTTATTTCCTATATGTACTCATGCTTTGAGATCTCCAAATATATACATCTACTCCAACTGGTTTTCCCTATGGGGGTTTTTCCGGGGTCATGTTGACCAAAAACTTATGCGTCATTTTTCATGTATGCTTAAAAGTGTAGATCAGCATTTAGAGTTGTAAAGATTGTGAGGAGTGTTATGTGTTTTGAGCATTATTGTATGTGCTAATCATTGGTATGAAAACACTTGCAAGGGCACCTCAAAAGAACACTTAACCACAAAAATTATCAGCATAAAGTTATTAAATAGTTTGCTGTTCTAAAAGGTAGCAAATGACAGTTTTGGAAGTTCAAACTTAGAACTAAAATCTGGTCAAAGACAGATCAGATTTAGCAGCCTAATAGTACCTCGTTTCTCTTCAGTAACTGTATCAGATTTGGACATCCTCTAGCTGTGAAGCTTCTCTCATAACACCATCTTCCTGTTTTGGTTGCTACTTTGATAAAGCTTCGTCAAGGATGCCCACATTTCGTAGGCACGTGTCTTCCCGGTCACATGCGGGATGATATGATCTTTCACAACGTCTAAGATGATTCTTTTGGCCTTCACATTCTTCTTGTTGTAAGCGGCCAAAAGCATTGCATCGGTAGGAATAGTCTGGGTCTTCTCAACAATATCCCAGAGCTCACTTTCCTCTAATAGCGATGAAATCCTTTCTTTCCAGGGGCTGAAATTTGATAACCCCTCCAATCGGTAGTCATCTTCTTTGTCCAACTGATACACTGAGCCCACAACCTCCTGATGAGAATAGGCTACAAAATTCTGCGGATCCCTATGCCAAAGCCTTTGGTCTCTTTTAGAGGCACAGCGCTGATACCATGTTAGTTTTCTAAAGCTCAGATCTGATTTCTACTTCCAATAAAAATTAACTTTCAGATGCATGCATGGAAACCAATGCATGCATAGAAAACAATAAATTCTGAATTTGATTTTTATGAACAGAAATACACTGCGCTTAATTACATGCATGCATAGTGGAAATTTAAGCAAACCAATCACACATTTGACACAGTAATTTTTGGTTAAATTACTCCTGGAAAAACCCCGAAGGGAAAACCAGCAAATGAGAGATTTTTTTGATTATTGAGCCCACAGAGAAGTCTGAAATTTACAGCAATAAATGAACCTGTATGCTGCCTCGGAATTTGTGCCAATACCATGCAGCAATTTCCAGCAGCTGTACGACCTGTATGCTGCCTTGGAAATTGTGCCAAGACCTTCCTAATGCTGCACGGCTTGCATGCAATGCCCAGCGCTGCCTTAGGACTCATGCAGCCAACCACAGGTGCGCCCTTCCTTGGGAAACGTGCCCACACTGCTTGCTGAATTATGCTGTACAGATGGGCTTCCTTGGGAAGTGTGCCCTCCTTGGGAAATGTGCCCAAGCTGTTGCATTCAAATTTCCTCTCTTCCTCTTCTCCTCAGCTTTCTCTCTCTCACCTGTCACAATAATGAGTCGATTTCACTTTTTTGGCTTCTTTTACCCCCATATCTCTAACCTCGTGATCATCACCTCGATCTACAGACGAGATCGATCTACTAGATCTACGATCATGATATAATCTAAAGTTCATTTAAATTTTTCATATGAACTTTAGCTAAGCCAACATTAATTAATAATTAATTAATGTGCTTTTGAGAGAAAGTCACTTTATAAAATAAAGTAAGCCTGGGAAAGTTTTCGGACGACTTCTACATGCTTCGACTCTTGAGTCAATGTAGAAGCACTTGTTCGAGCTACCACAATTTAACATCAGTTGCATCAATTGATTTTAAAAACATGGTTCATTGTGGGCATGAAACAAGGAAATTGATTATAGTATGGCTCCTTCCATCAATCCATTCTTCTGACATGATGGTACATCATGTTTTGACTGACGACCCTCTAAAACCTTGGACAAAACTTCTTTGTGCAAAAGAGATCCTTTAGGGTCATGCATACTAGGGCCTTTGAAGCCCTCATTGGCAACAATAATGGAATCTCAAATAGGTTGGTAATAAGGTAATTGGGCAACATTGAAGGGGATATTTGCATCATACCACCATCTAACTATGTATTCATAAACAACTTCTTGGTATTGATTTTTCCAGTGATCATTTAAGGTGGGCTAAGTCTGACTCAGTTGACACATAAGTTGCACGAAACAAAAAAACATTTGGAAGTTTACGAAACTGGGACGTCAGGAGACGTGACCCTCCAAAAATTGAAACGCCGTGTATATACATTTAAGGTGGGTTGGTCTGACTCAATTGACACATAAGTTGCACGAAACAAAGAAACGTTTGGAAGTTTCCGAAACTGGGACGTCAGGAAACGTGACCCTCCAAAAATGGAAACGTTGGGGGAAACGCTGTATATATATATATATTTATATAACACATTATCTTGCAAGAAATAAATAATGATACACATAAATGACATTTTAGAAGGAAAACCATGTCTATATTAGCATGAAAGGACATGTGACACACAATTATAGGAGTAATGCTTTGCATGAGGACACTTGGATACCACCATGGAATAGGAGCATTGGACTAACATTTTGTTAGAGAAGAGAGGCATTAATCATTACTTGAGAGCATTTCATCATGGGGGTTGGATAAACCCTAGTATGACACTTGTACATCCTTGTATTGTAGAGAGCAATGTTATCAGATTTGGACCGATCAACCCCAAAATGTTAACCGGTGGACATCGAGTTACATAGAGGGCTTGATGCTCTTGATTAAATGCCAGTTCCATACCCTCATACATGATAGAATCCAGTGGAAACGTTGTAATTTTGCCAATCTTGAAATCCTAAAAACCGTTAAGTTTGCTGAATTTTGAATGGGACCTAAAATTCTACTTTCTCTATATGAAGTCCAATGAGGTTGGAACCACTCTTAAACATCTTGAAACAATTAATGGTAATATTAAAAATTTAAGTAAAAGGATGAAAGTGACATTCTTCACTTTAATCCTTTTACTTTAAGAATTTAAGATTACCGTTAATTACTAGGGTGGGTGAAATGGTGATGATATTTGGACAGTTTTAAAATGTTTATTAGTGGTTAATGAGGGGATTTTTGGCCATCCAAGGGACCCACGACCCTCTTGGCCACTTGGACAGGTGCGCAAACCAAAACAAATCTGTCGAAACAGCTGTCATACGGGCTGAAACACCTTGGAAACGCAGCCGGCCATATCGTACGGTGTTTTCAAATCGGGAAACGCTGTACGGTATGACCGACAGCGTTTTGGCAGAGTTTCGTACCTGGTTCGGCGTTTCAATGCATTTCGGGTACTGGTACGACACCCAGGGGGCCATTTCCCGCAACATAGGTTGACACTGAGAGGCATTGGCACTGGCAGAGGATTGGGAAGGTGTGGTAAAATAACTTTAAATGATCTTCTTTTTAGGGTGCTTTTCTTGAGAGGGAGCAACATTGTTGTTAACGTTTACGGTTTTATCTTCACCATTTTTTTGAGTGATGTTCAATAATGTTTCATTCTGAAATTTATTGAAGTCGGTCGTTGAATTCTCCCTCTCTTGAATCACTGTTTTAAAGTCTTCTGCTGCTTTGTTGACTTTCGAAAGGCATATGACTCGCTCCTAAGAGAGGCCTTATTCCACAGGTGGTGCGACATATTTATCTTGGAGACTCTTGTGGATTTCTGTCGCTTGCTTTTGCCACAGCTACATAACTTGTTGACGTTAAAGTACAGCCACAGGAAAGTGAGTGCGAAGTCTTCACCATTGTCAGAGTGATATGCATGAAAAGAACTACCATGAAACAATCCAAAATATCAATCATTCTATAGGAATTTGTAATGATAGAAACACAAGTGAAATTTTGTTTCAGGTTATGACTGTCAGGGAGTGATAACCTTGTCATGAGGAATGTTACTCGGAAACTGTAAACCATGACTGTTTGTGAAAATTCTATGAGAAAAATTCATACACATGCACACCTTCTGTGAGACAATATCTTGCCAGTGCAGCAAAACCTGTCTAAACATAAAAAATAACATCTGGGATTGAAGCACTTTCAAATTTATCAACATCAACTTTCCTACACATGGAATGTGACTATTATTTTGCCGAAAATCACTGGTCAGTTAGTTCTTTGATGCTGTGTGAAAGAAAAATTGCAAAAACAATAAATATCCTTAACCGGAAGAATTAGGCTGTAATTTCCCATGAAGAGATTGAGATCCAAACAGTACCACTATGGTGTAAATTGTAATTTTTCATCCTTCTGTTGTTCAGGCTATTACAATAAAAATTGCTTTAGTTAATTTCTAGAAGAAATTGGAACTTTTTCATATTTTGCATAAAACAAGATAGTTTCCTAATTAAAACTTCTCCTTTTCTCAGGTTTATTATAAATTTAGTACCATTTCAATGCTAGCAGAGCCATTGATGTTGGTCACCGGTTTCTTCTGCTTCTTTCTGGCTTGTATATTGTATTCACATTCTGATTTTTCAATTTCAAAGTCATCAGTTTCATACCTTGCTAAACTGCAGCGAGAAGAGGTATGTATCCTGGACTAATTAATTTTAGTGTGCGCTCATTGAAATTTCTTGAATGTTTTCTTTGGCTATTGAATGCATTGTTCATATACTATTGCATGCATGACATTGGCAGTTGTATTTTATTTAAAATATATGAAGACATGAGTTTGAACTTTGGTCTGGGTGGACAATGATCATGAATTCAAGGAAGTTCTTATGACTGAAATTAATCTGAAAACCTGCTATATAATAATGATTGAAATTGATAATTAATAATTAGTGCGTATCCTGGACTAATTAATTTTAGTGTGCACTCATTGAAATTTCTTGAACGTTTTCTTTGGCAATTGAATGCATTGTTCATATACCATTGCATGCATGACATTGACAGTTGTATTTTATGTAAAATATATGATGACATGAGTTTGAACTTTGGTCTGGGCGGATAATGATCATGAATTCAAGGAAGTTCTTATGACTAAAATTAATATGAAAACCTGCCACATAACAATGATTGAAATTAATTATTATTAATTAGTGTCTACTATGGAGTTTGGATACAGGGTGAGTCATAAAAGCTTTACTAAATTGCAGGTAATTAAATGGTTATATTCATTTAATGCAATGTATGAATTAATGTGCTCTTAAGTGAGGTTCAAGATTTCTAGTTAAAAATTGGCATTAGGCAATAAGTGCTTAGAGTTTAGGCAGGTGATAGTTGGAATTGTAATCCTTACATTTAAATCTGAATGTTCCTCTCCGAAGCTTGTGTAACTGAGGTAACCGGATCTCTATAATTGTATTTGTACCTTCTTTTATTTGCAGTTTTTCTTTGTATTTCCAGGCTTTCAGCATTAACAATGTATTAGACTCTGTTGGTTAATGTGGTTGTTGAATCTGTCAGGCCACACACATATTGGAATGTGATTTATTTGAGCCACTATGGTTGGATCCTAGACTTAGGTGTCAGAAGCCAATTATTTGAATAAGGCTGGATACAAAGCTGGTATTAGAGCCCATAAGGGTTCTACTAACCAATCTAGTATTAGATCACAATCCAAGTGCCAGATTATCAACATCCGAGTAAAGTTTATATATGCTTCCTGTAAAGGGCTATCTTCCTAGAGATATCTCTCCAGGTCTACCAACCATAATTGCTTGTATTCCACATATCATGCCAACAGGTCAAGATTCTTTTTACACAACTGCTTCTCTACCAACCCAGGTATCATGCACAAGTTGTTAGTGTGGAGCAGAAAGTGCTACAACTCCCTAGGTTTAAACCGTTACCAGGCCTTTATATTTTCATGAGAGATGGTTGGACTCTGGAGACTGCCTACTATCCTGCCAAATTTGCCTCAACACCAATATTAAAGCAACCCATATTGCTGTTTTTGTTCCTAGCTACCATAATTCCATATTGATCAGAACTTGCCATTCATTACAACTAAGATCCTTGATTAATTAAGAGCCTTGATCAAATGTTACTCCGTCAGAACTAGTATCAACTAGTTGCAAGCCAGGTTGATCCTTTTCTAGGGTGCAAATGTCCCAAGATAGCAAGCTGAGACTCTTTTTAACTCTTGGTTTCCCCCATAAATAGTTTTGCATAATCCTTTCCAACTATAGTATTTTGATTAATTAGAAAATTAGATATTGTGCCAATGACATATCCTATTATCCCATTTTAATGTTTTTCCTTCCACTTTAATTATAACCTAGTACCACATATCCTTAGCAACAACATTGACCCAGAGGGGATTCCCAAGTATTCGACAGTAGATCCCTCTTCGACTATTATCCATGTAGGACTGAATCAATTCAGGATAGTGTCCAACTCTATCACCCAACTCTCTTTCTCCTCCCCTCTCTCTATATATACACATACATACAAATATATCTAATATCAATTTTATTCTATTTTGTTCTTGCATACATTTGCCTTAAAAGATCGACATAAGCTATTCTAAGGCTGAAAGATTCAATAGCTTGATTGTCGAGTTGACTCTGAAGATGAGGTCAAGTCATTTGCAAGATGAACATTAAGATTTTTTCAACTTGAGTGAGGCAGCCTCATGATTTTTTAGTGACATCAAATCAAAGCTATTGAACAATCCTTTATAATGAATTTTTTTTGGGTAGAAATCAAGGTGGTCTGTTGACTAGTACCTTAAAAAGCCTAAGAAATATAGTTCTTTGGGTTTGAAGCAACGTTGTTGATTGAGAATCTTTGATAGGTTTTATGGGCTTTACCTTGTTTATTATGCTCTTTGGCTTGAAGCAACAGTCACTTATTGAGCTTAGCCTACCAAACTAAGAATGGGCATGGAGGAAAAGTCTTCAAAAATGAGGGCTTGTACTTTTCAACATAGATATTCAATAATGGTGCAATCTTACTTATTAGATGAAAGGGTGGCATTTCAAATTTTCAATGCAATTGATTGTAGGGGCATCATTGACTAGCTGAAAAGTTATCAGAATTGGAGCCGAACTGGAACAGGTTTGCCCCAAAATTATGAACCGGACTGGAATTGAACCAAAATTGGTCAAAGAACCAGTTGAATAAAAATACACAAAACCTTCAAATTCTCCTAAATATATATATTCATGTACAGTGATGTACAATACAAACCGTGATACCAAATATGTAAACTTTGTTGATTTATATGGCATGTACTGGTGCAAATAGCAAAATAACATAAAGATATAAGTTTAAACTTTAAAGATATATTTGAGAGAAAATACATAAACATTGAGGCTCTAAATCCCTGTTAGGTGTGCTGGAATCTGAAAACACCCTAATTTCTCATCTTTATGTGAGGTCTGATGCGTCTGATTCCATCACCAAACATGGCCCCATTTTAACTTTTAATGTTAAGTTTTAAGTTAATAAACATTAACTTTTAATAATCAATATTAAAAGTTAAATATAATTCCAAAAAGGAGGTTGATTGGATAACATGACTAGGCCGAAGGTGTCTGGACAAAGAAGGGGGTTAAGTTTCTTTTTGGGGGTTGGGAGGATTTTCTTTTTATTTAGATTTTGTTTTTTGGGTTGTTCCTTGAATTGGCCAGTTTGATGTCAGAATCAATTTGTCTGATCAGTTCATCCTTTGCTGTTCAAAACCAGTTCAATATACTAATTCAAGGTGGCTTGGGAGAAAGACCATTTGAAACCGGTGGGTTTAGTTCAAACCTGTCGGTTCTGATAACACTGGTTAGCTGTTAATTGTCTAATCACTTGTTGATAACTATATGTATAGATAAAACACATTAAATGACTGCATTTAGTTTTTGTATGGAAAAAGTGGCCAGGGGACTACCATATACATGTACATTTTATAGTTTCTTATGTTATATTGGTTGAACACAAACATCTAAACAGATGAGCCTAGTTATCTTATGAACAAGTAGTCAGAAAATGTTGCCCTTTAAATGCAAGCTGATATCACTTTATAGACGAGTGTAGACAATGCTTGATAAAATTGAAGTCCGTTTGAAGGCTATGTGGCATGTATAATGGCTAGGCACTTGCATGATGGCTTGGATTATCTCATGAAATTCAAATTATTCATGAGGTGTATGGATAATTTTACTTTGCATGGATAGCATAGACCCTCAAACTAAATGAGTATATTATATTTTTATAAGGAGCATTGCTTTAAAAATCAAATATATTTTCAGAAAGGATTAAAAGCTAGCTTATTTGATAGATCTATAAGCTAATATGAGCAGTTGGTGTGCATCATAGCCAATAGGATACAGCTTGTGATGTACGTTACAGGAGTCATGGTTCACCATAGGCATTCATTTTGTTTCCATGGAAAAACTTTATATTCGATATTTCAAAAGTTGAAATCAGAATATACATAGTACTGTCTTGACTCTTTATGACTCTTGCTGAGCCTTAAGGACTCTACATAATGTCACAACTTCCAGTTTGTCATCTATTCCTATTAGTTACAGTCTTTCTTGATCTTTAAGACCCCTGAATGCACATTTGAGCTCCAAAAGAGATGCACACATAAGGCGTTTATGCAACTTGCCATTTCAGTATTACAACGCAAAACATAACTCTTCAGAAGTAGTTAATATAGAGGAAGAACAGTATCCTGCTGGAGTTCTCCATCCTTGAACTCCTGTTCAGAAAGGGTTCCTTCCTGTAATGAAAGAGCTTCTTTAGATAACCTGTCTGCTTCAGATTTCAATTCCCAATGAAGATGAAAGAAAGAGATATCTGTAAATTTGTTCTTTACCTCAAGAGCCCTGTTTAAAAAAGAAGCAAGATCCAAATTCTCAATTATGCAGTAACCATTTGCTCAATCCGTTAGCATCTTTGAGTCTCTGAACACTTGAAGGGAATCCATACCTTTTTCCACTTGACATTTCATAAATAACGACAGAGCCAGAGACTCAGCTCTATTGTTTGTACCTTGCCACTGGCATACCTCAGGATGAAATAATTATTTTCTGATAAATACGAAATTTCCCCAGAGCCCAAATACCTTGAGTTCTTTGACGGGATCCATCAAAGAACACCCATGCTTTTGAACAGTCAATTTCAGGCACTCTGAAAATTTTCTGTGGTTTTGATTTTTTAGGCTACCGGGATCCACTGTATGAGAATCTGATTTGATGGCCTACCTTACTAGAAGTTTTGTCTATTCCTTGAAATATTATATTGTTCTGTGAACTCCACAGAGAATATTCCTTGAAGCATTCTAACAGATTTTTTTTCCCATCTGTGTTTCCATCTACTTTCTGGAGAACTTCATTTTAGACCTCTTGAAAAAAAACAATTGACAAATAGATGACCAGCAGTTTCTTCATCTACTTTACACAGAATACATCCTACCAGGCCTTTGCCAGTTTCTTTTTTGTCCATTATCCCAAGTTAAAATTTTGTTGGATAATGCTAACCATAATTTTTGTTTTGTTTTTAGGGGATTTTTGAGCTTCCAAACTACCTTCCACCACCATTTAGTTTCCCCTTCTTCTACTTCTTTTATCTTTGTTTCATAATCTAATTTGGCAGTATAATTCCCAGAGCCTTTGTTTTTACTATTTAGACCATTTTAATTCATCCTCATTTTCAGTCAGCTTTAAAGCACTCTGTTTGAGCTGGACTGTAAATGTGTCCAGTCGACCACCAGTTCCTCATTCAAGTTCAAGTCTCTTGCTGATTTCCAACCCTGCTTCCATACCTCTGTCTCATAGTTAGTAGCTGCATCTTTCAGACTGTAAATACCTAAATAATGTAGAGCTTCCAGAAGAGGCCTAGATAATCTGAAGTTTTCCATGCACCCTATCCAGGGATCTCCAATTCGAACCTTGTTTACCCTTCCAACTTTCCAGGCTAACCACTTGCCTATTAGAGGGAAGGCATTGACCAATACTTTCCATGTTATAGATGCTCCTTTTGTAGATTTTCTATCTTGCTTTATCCATTCCTCCAAACTATCATCACCAATATATTTTCTCTTAGTCAATATCCCTCGTAAACCTTCATTGTTCATCAGTCTCCACATACTTTTTGCTTCAAGAGCTTGGCTGAATATTGTGATATTCTTCAAGCCCCATGCTCCTGCTTCCTTAAGATTAACTATGTTGGTCCATTTTACCAGGGAATCCCTTCTTTCTCTCTCATGCCTGTCCACAAAAAAATGGAGCATTTTCTTCTAATTTTATTTAGAATCCTTTTGGAACATGGGCAAGAGACATCCAATAAACTGGGATACCTTCCAGAACAAATTTCACCAGCACCAGCCTCCCTTCTCTTGACATCCACCTGTGACACCAAAGTGAAACTCTTTCTTCTATTTTTTTGTACAGCCACAACCAATCTAAGTATTTGCACTCATTTGGTTTTAATTAAAAACCCAGGTACTTAGACTCCTTGATCCAAAGGAATGGAATTTATATGAAAGATCTGTGCAATTTGTTCTTTCAAAGCATCTTCCATACCATTACAAGCCAAGGAATATTTGTTCCTTTTAACCTCCACCATGCCTGTTGCTTTGCAATACAGATCCAAAATCTGTTTAAAACTTTTCATCTCTTGAAAGGTTCCCATCCTAAATAACATTATATCATCAATAACTGCAAATGCATTATATTGACAGATCTCCCTATTTTGATACCTTGGAATAGTCTCCTCCTTTTTGCATCATAAATCAATCTGCTCAAACCTTCAGCTACTAACAGAAATAAAAAGGGAGATAGAGGACAACCTTGTCTGAGTCCCCTTGATGCTTGAAAAAAGCCTGAAAGGGATTCATTTATAAGGACTGCAAAAGAGTCTGAAGGGAGACATCCCATAATCCAATTTACTACTTGTAGATTCATTCCAATTTGCATCAGAATCAGCCTCAAGTACAAGTTACAACCAGCTTACCTTGTCATAGGGTTTTGCAAAATCGATCTTCAGGACAGCTGCTGCCCTTGTCCCTGACTTTATAGAGTGCATACCTTCCTGAGCTGCCCCCACTGCATCATAAATTTGCCTATTAAATAAGAACCCAGTCTGCTCTTCTGAAATAAAACCTGACAAAATATTTTTCAATCTGTTGGCAATTATTTTTGATATAATTTTGTAAACCATGTTAGATAGAGAGATAGATCTGTAGTCTTAGAAAGACTTTGGCTCATTTTTTGGGAATAAGAGCTATTCAAGTAGAATAGAGGGTGCCTAGTATCTTGCTGGATATCCTTGATTCCTCCACTATTCTCAACAACTACGCTGCTTTAAAATTATAAAACCCCACAAAGAATTCAACAGTCCACCCATCTGGACCTGGGCTCTTTTCCCTCTTGAATGAGTTTAAAACTGCTTCAAGATCCTCTTTTGTCACCCATGCTTCCAAATCCTTGTTCATAGGCATTCATAGGTAAAGGCACATGGTCATACAGTCCAAAGGATGAAAATAAATATATTAGATATAAGAGTTAGAAAGTTATGTTGATATGTAGTCAAGATGGACATGAAAGTAAATATATTATATATAAAGTTTTTGGTGAGAGCTCCCTACCCTCCTTGCATTTAAATGAGATGGACACGAAAGTTCTTAGTGAGAGCTCCCTACCCTCCTTGCATTTAAAGGAGAGAATGATCATGGTTTAACTTTTCCAGAGGCACACCCTGCTCTAAGGGCCCCCTTATTGGTCTGTTGTTTGCCTCCTAGGATTTATTTCTCAACTATTCTTTTTGGCCAACGACATGAAGGATTTCTTGCCTACTCCACATGGTTGAACAAGATCTAGTGCCAATCCTCCTACTGTTACCCCATCATCCATCTTCAACTCTCTTTTCCCAGGTCTTAGTTTATATCTAGGGTTTTTAACTTCTTTGTCTTCCTTGTAGTTTTCAAACACAGAATTGATTAGGCTGCTTTCTAAGGCTCCAATCTCCAAAGAAACAGTCTTACGTTCCTCTTTTGAAGGAGCCATTGTTCCTTTGTATAAGGTCTGTGGGAAATGGGGAAGACTACCACTTACAGAGCTCTTATTGAGTATGAAACTAGAGTTTACTTCCTCGTCCTTGTTTGTTTGGGCCTCCATTTGATCAACTTCCACATTATTCTTCGAGACTTTACAATTCTTAGAGAAGGAAGGAAGGGGTTAATAGATGGAGCTATAACTTATGTTTGTGCTACCATGACTTTGTCGAGCTCCTCATGAACAACTTCTCTATTTTGCACAACTTCACAATCTTTTTCTTTGTATAAGACTATTGTCGAGTCTTTTCCTTCTTCTATCTATCTTGAAACTTTTTCCTTTTCTTTTATTTGTTTTGAATTGTGTGACATCTCTTCTAAAATCCCCAAGACCTTTTCTACCTCTTTTGTGGTTACTTTTCCTTCCAAATCTCTGCTGTCTTGTGATTTTTTTTTGGGCTTAATTTCTGCATGTTTTTTCTCATCGTTTCTCCATTCTCATGTTCCCTTAGGTCGTGGGCAGCTCCATTCCCTTGCTCATGACATCTCAAGCACCACAAGGGGAGTTTCTAGTAACCTAGAAATTCTCTATATTTCCATCTTCCTAATTTGTTTCAATAACCTTTGGGAGCCCTCCCCTCATATCTACCTTTGCTAGGTAACCTTTGAAATGGTATTCTCATCTAAATCGATAATCCCTCCTAGTTTCTTGCTAGTTGCCTCTAGAATTGTTCTATTCCATAATTCAAGGGGCAAACTTGGTAATTTTACCTAGATTAGATGTGTGAAGTTTGAACTTCTTTTCCAGCATAGGATCTAAACACGAAGTCCATCTCCTCAAGGCAGGAGACTAGAGCCCCAAAACAACTTCCCTTCTAGAATCTTTTTTGCATCTACTCCTATATTAATGGTAAGTGCATTTTATGATGGCCCTAAGAACTTTAATGTATAAGTTTTTTGTAAACGTTAATGTATAACTTGAAAGTTGAATTATATTAAAAGTAAAGTTTATAAACCCCAATTACAATATTAATAAAGTTTGCCCCTTAGTAGTTTATGTTAATAATATCGAGGTTTTAAAACTTAGTGAACTTGGACTTCGACACAATCAAGTTGATCGAGTTGACCCTCGCATGTTCCGACTCGGCCATCTAAATGGTACGAGGCCCAATTTAGTACCGAACCGGCCGAGTCGTACACCGACTTGGCTGGTTTGATACCAATCCTGTCTAACTTGGTCGAGTCCATACCTACTCAGTTGAGTCGTACTCTACATGGCTGTAACACATATTTTGAGGGTCAGCTTAATTTATAAAAAATTTACACCTATTTAATTTCACTCACCCTAAACATTAAAACCTCATTACAAAGAGACCTCTATTTGCATCACACCTCTCTCATTGAGCATTTGTGAGCATTTGGAGTTTTTTGAGCAGCATTAAAGATTTTGGTTTAGAGTGAGTTTGGAGCCTGTTTCGCAATCCTTGTGGGCATCTAAGTTAGGAGGCTACAACCCATCCTCAAGCTTGGAGGAGGAGTTGACTGGACTGTTGTGCCCATTGATCTCATTCCAATGTATGTAAATCTGCCCCTGTTTTTTTTCTCATAAAATTATAGATTTGAAATATATGTTTTTGTTGCAAAAAAAATCAAGATATGGTTTGCTGATTGCAAATTTGTTTGCATTTACCATGGCCCCAAGAGTCAAAGATGCTGCATGGATCCATGTTGATGTTATTGATGGTGAAATGTAATCCAAACAGGGAAAAAACACAGAAAAGTGGGGAGCATTCATAGGTTGAAACAACATTTGGCTAGTATAAGAGGCCAAATTTCCCCATGTGAAGCACTGATAGAAGATATTGGACAGATTAGATTGGAATTGCAAAATTAGTTAGATGAATTTCAAGAAGACAAGGATATGCAGAAAGGGATAGATGTTGAAATAGGGAGAAAGAGACAACTTGCCATGATGAAGGGATCCATAACAAATCCTAGTTTTTATTTTCAAGGCTCTTCCTCTATCCCTTCTACCAATGTTGGGGACCCTTTTCGTTATGTTCCTCCCTCTCATGAAAAGTGACCTAAAAAGAAGAATGTTCAACATTGTTTTACTACAACTCCCCCCACCTCTGCTAGTGCCAATGCCTCTCGGTCTCAACCGAGTCAGACTCAACCCACCTTAGATGACCATTGGAAGAAGCAATACAAAGAAGTTGCGTATGAATACATGGCTAGATGGTGTTTTGATGTAGATATCCCCTTCAATGCTACCCGCTCACCTTATTACCAACCTATATGGGATTCCATTATTGTTGCCAATAAGGGCTTCAAAGGCCCTAGTATGCATGATCTGAAGGGATCTCTTTTGCACAAAGAAATTTTGGGCAGAGATGAATACTTGAAGGGTTGTAAAGAGTTATGGGTCAAAACGGGATGTACCATCATGTCAGATGGATGGATCGATGGAAGGAACCGTACTATAATCAATTTCCTTGTTTCTTGCCCGAAGGGAACCATGTTTTGAGATCAGTTGATGCATCTAATAACGTGAAAGACGGAAACTTGTTATTTCAGCTCTTGAATGTGATTATTATGGAGGTGGGGGTGACAACTGTTGTTTTGATCATCACAAATAATGCCTCTAACTTTGTTCTTGTTGCTAAGATGTTAGAGAGCAAATACAAAACCATATTTTGTACTCCATTTGCTGCAAGTTGCATAGACCTCATGCTTGAGGATATGGGAAAACATGATTGGATCAAAAACATTGTAGAGCATGGAAAGAGCATTACAAAATACATCTACAACCACTCATGGGTATTGAGCATAATGAGGAAAAACTCTAGGAAGGAGGAACTTGTTAGGCTCGTCGTCACAAGATTTGCAACTCAATTCCTCACATTGCAATTTCTCCCAAGCATAGTACTTGCAAAAGTTGTTTTCAAGTGATGAATGGAATGGATCTTGGTGGGCTTGCAAACAAGATGGAAAAATGAAGTTTTTGAGAGCACATTTTGGAAAAAAGCAGTAGAGGTTGTGAAAATTGCTGAGCCCCTTGTTAAGGTGTTGTGGTTGGTGGATGGGGAATTATTGGCCATGAGTTACATTTATGCGGTTATGGATTAGGCAAAGGAGGAGATACATGTATCATAGAAGGATAGAGTAGCTAAGTATGGGCCTATGCGGGAGATCATTGATAACAGATGGAACAATCAACTACTTTGCCCTATATATGCAACTAGGTATTTCTTAAACCCAATGTATCATTACAAAGCTCAGTTAGGAGAAGATCGATTTGAGGATGTCAAAGATGAATTGTATGAGTGCCTAGAGCGCATGGTCCCTAATGAGAGTGAGTAGCTAGAGATACAATGACATATTGGTGCTTTCTCTAGAGCCACAGGTACCTTTGGAAAAAACCCAACAAAGATTGCAAGAGATGTGGACCAACTAGGTAAACAATTCCAAAGTTTTATTAATTTTAGTTGTTTAAACTTTAAATACTAGAATTTTTAGCCAAATTCACAATCTAATTTGTTTAACTTTGTCTTTGCAACAAATTGGTGGGAGTCAATGGGAAGCCAATGTCCTTAATTGCAAAAGTGTGCAATTTGAGTCTCGAGTTAGAATTGTAGTGCTTTCTTGTGTGAGTGAAATTGGTCTGCCTTTAAGCGGATTCACACGAAGAAGTGAAATTGTTTTGCACCAAAATGGTTAAATGATCTCGTCTTTGCGAAATACAACCTACGACTAAGGCACAACTGATTACTAAACAAAGGACCTTATACAGATCCCCTTGTGTTGGATGATATTGATCCAACCTCAGAATGGGTAGAGGAGTCTCACTTGACAGATTTTGATCCTGATCATGATTTTGATGTAGATGACTTGGGGTGGGTTGATTTGTGTGTGGATCTAGACATGGTAGGTAGTGGCACTAGTCGACGTAGCTGTGTAGCATGTGCTTCACAAATGTCCCCGAGGAGGATCCCATTTCCAACAGTGGTATGAGTTTGATGATTGATGATTGATCATGTTGATCAGTGATATGTACCATAGTAGGCCATTAGTTAGTAGCATGTTGTTTTTTTGGACTCTAGAGGCCATTTAGAGCTTCTTTGATTATGTATTTTGTTTTAGATATGTATTGCACTCGGTGCCATTTTGTTATATTCCCCGTTACATGGTATATACATGAACATACTTTGCATATTTTGTCTCTAATGGTTTTGAATCTTTAAAATATATATTTTTAATAAAATTTTAATATTTTATTTATATTTTAGTGAACAAACTCATAAAATTCAAACCAGTCTGAGTCAATGCCGAGTCCGAGTTGCCCCTTAGTCGATTCCAAGTCCGGGTTTGAGTTTTAAAACATTGTATAATATATAGCCCCCCTAGTTCATAACTTTAAAGTTTATATGGACGTTTAGGTTTATAATTGAACTTGTATAAAATAATTAATGTAAAATACTTATAAATAATACATTAATTATAACTAATTTAATTTAATTTATTAATTATTTTATATCAAGTATTCCATTATTTTTTTTATCACTGGCAGAATCGACAATTGGGCCGGTCTCGTACTCACATGACACAGAGTCGATTCTGACCGCTATCGCTATAACCTCCAGGTGACATACGTATGCCCCTTCCGCAGGCACGGGTAAATCGGGGGGATTTGAACTCGGAACCTCATCGAACATAACACTTCATATCATGACACTTGCCAATTGAGCTGCCCCCCGGGGGCTTATCAAGTATTCCATATTATAAATATATATAAATTATATATTTTTCATTTTTATCATAATTTTTTAAATTATAAAAAATATATTTATATTGTTGTACTTGTTGTTTCCTCCCCGTATCTGGATCCGGGTTTTTCAAAAAACTGTTGGATCCATATCTGTATCCATATCTAAATCTTGGTAACTTAGGTTTTGACCAAACCAAAATCCTTGCTAAAGACCACCACTACCACCACTACTCTACCTCCATAATAAGAGAAGCCATTGAAATCGAAAAGCATCCTGATAGCGTGAATAAAGAAGACAGCTTATGGTTCAGTGAATCATGGGCCCCCATCATTTATCATAGCTGGAAGCCTGAAACATCCACTCTTCCCCCTAACTATCAATGTCTCCTTCACTTATGCCTCTATAAATTTTCTTCCTCTCCACATTAACTCTTAACGACCTTGTCTTGATTTCTCTAATTTTTGCCTTCACTTTATTCTCTCTTTCTATTTCTTTTTATAATCACGCTTCATTTCTCTCTCTAAATCTCTCTCTTACTATGTGTGTATCTTTCTTATTTTATTCTATCTACTTCATTTTACTCTTTAATCAATTTATTTTCTTTATTTCCACCCTTTCTCATTATTTAGCTCTTTTGTTATATCTATTCTCCTTTTATGTTCCTATTTATTCCCTCGTTATAATACCTAAATCTTTTATTCATCTCTATTTGTTAAATATTTTCTTTCAACCAACCTTCACATACAAACATAAATTATCAAACCTTTATGCCTGTTAATACAGGCTGCAACGGTGGATAACTATGACAGCTGTAAAAGCCTAAATCAATCAATATATAGAACAATTTGCTTTGATGTTTTAAAAGATGCAAATCATAGATGCTAGAGTCGATAAGTTTATTATTCAATTTGAATAAAGTTTATTGTATAACTTGTTGAAGAAAACTGAGGTCCTATGAGGCTGCCAATTAAGGTCTGTCTTTGATCTTGAGATTGGCTCTAAGTTTCAATCTTCAAAACTGTCCTTTGCTGTTTTAGGACAGCAAACAGTTGAGTAACTTTCTGCCCATAGTTTTTGTAGGTTAAGTGTTCTTTGAGGTGCCCTTGCAAGTGTTTTCGAACCGGTGGTTAGCACATGCAATAAATCTCAAAACAAGTAACACTTCCTCTAGATCTTAACAACACAAGTAAGCTGATCTACACTCTAAGCATGCATGAAATGAACACATGTATTTTTGGTCAATATGACCTTGGATAACCCCCCCCCCCGGGGAAAACCAGTTTGGAATGGAAGTATATATAAGTGGTTTCTAAAGCATGAGATACAACAAGTACATGAAACAAATGAACCTGATACAAAGGCAGCCCCTCTCAAGCTGCTATACAAGTCCAAGAAGGTGAATGCGCCAAAGCATGGTGCGCCCTTCTCCTTTGTTGCTCAATCCCACTCTAGCCTTGCGCCCTTGCTACTCAAAGCCTTGTAGAAGAAACCCTTGCACACAAATCTGCCCTTGTGTGCTACCTCTCCAACAAGACATTCCAATCAACAATCTGACAAGTTGAAGACCTCCCTGCTAGGTGTGCGCCCTCCTCCAAGCAAGCATGAGCACCACAAATAAATGGAAGCCAAACCTCTTAGAGCCCTCCATGAAAGGAGACGCCCTTGCTGCCCTCTTCCTTTGCTTCCATTCCCATCTCCAATGCTCTCCTCTTCCTCTCCAAGTGAACAAAAGAGTGAATGAGCCTCCTTTTGCCCTATGCGCCCCTCTTAAGGAATCATAAGGAAACCTAAAAGATCAATGGCTAGGATCACTCCAAGCCATATCTAATCCATGGTTGAGATCTCTCAAAAAGAATCTCAACGCAAAACCCACTTTGGGTTAAATTTCCATAGTTCACTTTATGACATATGTCCCTCAATTCAGCCACAAATTGAATTAATAGTCACTTTTCACTCAAGTGACAAATTTCACCCTTTTGACCTAGGAAAATGTCAAAATGAAATTAGACAAAGTATAAGGCACAATGGGTCAAATATTTCCTTCTCGTGGTTAGAGGCTCTAAACGATAAGGGAACCACTTCCCGAGGTACACCAAAACTCAACACTCCCTCTTACCGAGGAAAGTGTTTCTCACCAATCAATTTCGTCCCAGCTGTGGACTTCCTTGTCTCTTGGCAAGGCCTATGTGAGTATGGATGTACCCTCTATGTCTCATTTGCTCGACCTGTCCTGACACTGATCTGCTCAACCTGCCCTGACACTAATTTGTCGACCTGCCTTGATCTCTAGATGGAAGTCTATCTCCACCTACCCGAGATCACCTAGATCTTGGCATCTCACCAAAGATCTCTCCCTCAACATCTCACCAAAGGTCTGTAGGTCTTGGCGTCTCACCAAGATCCTCTCCTTGGTCTCTCACCATGGTCCTATACTCATGGCATGCAATATGAGTCACATCTCTTGGTATTTCACCAAGAGTCTCTAGGTCTTGGCATCTCACCAAGATCCTCAACCTTGGTCTCTCACCAAGGACCAAGGATTTCTACATCCTGGCATATTGCCAACGGTCATTACTCTTGGTATATCACCAAGTGTCTCTCTCTTGGCATCTCACCAAGAGTCTCTCCCTCTTGGTATCTCACCAAGAGTATCTGGATCTTGGCATCTCACCAAGATCCTCAACTTGGCCTCTCACCAAGTGACTTCCACCTGAAGTGGATCCTGACGCCGATCTGCCCGTCTCCGATCTTCTTCATGCCTTTTAACCAAAGAGCAAGATCCTCATCCCCCCAGGTGTATGCTGCTGTCCTGAAGACCTAGAGTTGCACCTCAACTCCTCTTGTACGGAATCGTTGCAAAGTCTCTCCCAAGTAGGCATGATCTCCTGGGCAATGATGCCTCGTACAAATGAACCCCAAGGTTTGGAAAAGCTGTTCAAAGCTGTCCTCACCAAAAAGTCGGGATCCACAATCTCTCTGATCGCTGATAACTCATCTTTGATCTGAGTGAATCTGCCTAAGTATGATGTGACTGTCTCAAAATCGAGCATCTGAATGCTTTTGAGCCCTGTAGAACCATCTTTTGGTTCTGGAAAGCTTGCACAAGGATGCCCACATCTCAAATGCATAGTCTTTACCAGTCAGATGGGGAATGATGTGGTCCCTCACCCCATCACAAATAGTCCTCTTCGCCTTGATGTTATCCTTTTTGAAATTTGCATCCAACAATGGTGAATGAGCAGGTGCAGGAGGAATCACCATGGGAGCTTGAACTATATCCCATAGTTCAAGGTCCTCCAAGATCGAAGTGATCCTGGTCTTCCAAGGGGACCAGTTGCTATCTTCGTCTAGCCTATCCTCTGTCTGCATCTGGGACACCGACATGGCTATCCACTAAAACTCAACACTGAAGCTCACACTGACGCTCACATTGATGCCAAAACTGCAAAAGAACTCAGCCTCACCACTTGACACACAAGCGGAAGTAAGGCTGTCCAAACGTGTCCACAAAACAGTCCTCCATCTGTCCAACAAATCTTCTCACAGGCTGTCCACTAACTCTGCCAACAAGCTGTCCAAAATATGCCCACAAGATGCTATAGAAATCAGCAAAACTTCGCCAACAAGGCTCTGATACCATGATGAAAACTGAGGTCCTATGAGGCTGCCAACTAAGGTCTGTCTTTGACCTTGAGATTGGCTCTAAGTTTCAATCATCAAAACTGTCCTTTGCTGTTTTAGGACAGCAAACAGTTTAGTAACTTTCTGCCCATAGTTTTTGTAGGTTAAGTGTTCTTTGAGGTGCCCTTGCAAGTGTTTTCGAACCGGTGGTTAGCACATGCAATAAATCTCGAAACAAGTAACACTTCCTCTAGATCTTAACAACACAAGTAAGCTGATCTACACTCTAAGCATGCATGAAATGAACACATGTATTTTTGGTCAACATGACCCTGGATAAAACCGCCTCGGGGAAAACCAGTTTGGAATGGAAGTATATATAAGTGGTGTCTAAAGCATGAGATACAACAAGTACATGAAACAAATGAACCTGATACAAAGGCAGCCCCTCTCAAGCTGCTATACAAGTCCAAGAAGGTGAATGCGCCCAAGCATGGTGCGCCCTTCTCCTTTGTTGCTCAATTCCACTCTAGCCTTGCGCCCTTGCTACTCAAAGCCTTGTAGAAGAAACCCTTGCACACAAATCTTCCCTTGTGTGCTACCTCTCCAACAAGACACTCCAATCAGCAATCTGGCAAGTAGAAGACCTCCCTGCTAGGTGTGCGCCCTCCTCCTATAGTGTGCCATCCTCCAAGCAAGCATGAATACCACAAATAAATGGAAGCCAAAGCCTCCTAGAGCCCTCCATGAAAGGAGGCGCCCTTTCTGCCCTCTTCCTTTGTTTCCATTCCCATCTCCATTGCTCTCCTCTTCCTGTCCAAGTGAACAAAAGAGTGAATGAGCCTCCCTTTTCCCTATGTGCCCCTCTTAAGGAATCATAAGGAAACCTAAAAGATCAATGGCTAGGATCACTCCAAGCCATATCTAATCCATGGTTGAGATCTCTAAAAAATAATCTCAACTCAAAACCCACTTTGGGTTAAGTTTCCATAGTTCACTTTATGTCCCCCAATTCACCCACAAAGTGAATTAATAGTCACTTTCCACTCAAGTGACAAATTTCACCCTTTTGACTTAGGAAAATGTCAAAGTGAAATTAGACAAAGTATAAGGCACAATGGGTCAAATATTTCCCTCTTGTGGTTAGAGGCTCCAAACCACAAGGGAACCACTTCCCGAGGTACACCAAAACTCAACACTTGTAAGCATAAATATTTGAAAAATGAGTGTCCACAAGATAGACTTGTTGTTTTGAAAGAGTAAATCAGTGCAGGTTGTTAAATTGGAGGATAAAGGTGTGTTCACATATAATGTTTAATTGATGTAAGAAATTAGTGTGATCAGCAGTTAGCTAAAGAATTGCACGAAGCTTCTAAGGAAATATAGAAGATGAGGTGGCAAATGGGAGTGACATGTAGAAAATTAGATCAGTTAATGGAGCAATGCTTAGATTTGACAAGAAAGGGAAGTTCTGCAGAAGGATAATTCTCTAAAAACGCAAGTGGTTTGTACAAATAGGAAAATGCTGAAAGAAGTGAAAAATAAATATAATGCAGGAATGCAAATTCACAAAAGGGGATGTCTAGTCCACAAGAGTTGCAGAACACGTCCAAGAAAGACGTGGATATTCCAAGCTAGCAGAAGGCAAATCTGAATAA
>ML782827.1:8474-30317 GCA_009831015.1 Picea engelmannii
TATGTCGGGAACATATCGTGACCATCGGATTTCCTAACTACAAATGCATACTAATGCATACTAAAGAAACACACTTTTACCTAACGACATATTAGACCAAGTAGATCTTAACTAACTCCTAAGTGTCTAAATATCCTAACAGCTATGTCTTACACTTCCATCTTGATGATCTCTTGATGAATTCCATGTGTTGCCAAGATCACCCGACACATTTAAGGGCCATTTTTGTACATTGTCATTATTATCGTATACGTTTGAACCCACACAAATGTGTTTTTTGTGTGGAGTTCGGCTGACTTATTAGTTTTATTGTGTCGATACACAGGATTCGAGTAGACCCCTTGAAGGTTGAGGCTATTCTTAATCTACCTCCTCCTTCCACACTACGTTAGCTCCAAAGTTTGCAAGGGAAGACAAAATTTTTGTGTCATTTCATCCCCAATTACGTTGAACTGGAGAAATGATTCACTCGGCTACTCAATAAAGGTTATGAGTTTGTATGGGACGATACTGCAAACAAAGCATTTGAATCTTTGAAACTTGCCTTAACTCGTACACCATTGTTGTTTCCCCTTGACTATAGCCGAGATTACTTCCTCTACTTAGTTGCTTCGGACTCTACCATTATTATTGTTTTATTCCAAGAGGATGATTCACATGAAGACCATGTGATATACTATTTGATTTAGAGTCTCATGACTACCGAACCAAATACCTACATGTGGAGAAACTGGCCTTGGCAGTTGTTCAAGTTGTCCAATGTTTTCACCATTATATCTTATTACCCAGAACCACCATTATTTCTTATTGCAACCCCATGCAACATATCCTTACTCGACAATTGCTAGGGGGAAAGTACTCCAAATGGATAGTGATTCTCCAGGAGTTTGACTTGGAGTTCGAGCGTGCTAAATCAAAGAAATCTTTGGTTTTTGCCGAACTGATATGTGACCTTCCCTCTACTGAGACAGAAAATGTGGCAGAGGGTTCCTTGCCTGGTGAATCTCTTTTTTTAATCAGTTCTAATGACATATGGTACGAATATATCATCATCTATCTCTAGACTCAAACTTTCTGACCCAACCTATCTAGTACAGATTGTCGTCGTATACGATATCAAGCCCGCCAATACATCATTCTTGGTGATACCCCTTACCGTCGCGGCGTTGATTCCATTTTTTGACGATGTCTTACTTACAATGAAGTTGAGAAATCTTTGAATGATTTTCACTCCAGAGCATGTGGCGGTCATATGTATGGGTATGCCATTGCCCAAAAGATATTACAAGGAGGTTATTTCTGGCCTTCTTTATTTAAGGACTGCATTATTGTTGTCCATAAATTCCATGCTTTCCAAACTTATAATAACAAGATAAGATCTCATCCCGCTCCCTTACATCATGTAGTTTTCGTTGGTCCATTCACCAAATGGGGCATTGAATTCATGACATGTAACCCTCACTCGTCCGGGGGGCATGGATACATCATTGTAGCTATGGATTATTTCACTAAATGGGTCGAGGCGATGCCTACATTCAATAACCTTGGGAAAATTGTAGCATTGTTCATATTCAATCATATCATTACTAGGTTTGGTGTCCCTCAAGCCATCGTTACTGATAACAGTAGTCATTTTTGAAATTTTATGATGTATGAACTTAGTGAGAAGTTGGGTGTTCACCATGAAAACTCAACCCCCTATTATCCATAGGCCAATGGCATGTTGAAGCAATCAATAAATTTCTCATTACTATGCTTCAATGGATGATAGGAATCCATAAGACAAACTAGCACACGATATTGTTCTCAACGTTATGGGCTTATCAGACATCCATCAAGTCTACCAAGGGATTTACACATTTCCAGTTAGTTTATGGTATCGAAGATGTATTGCCAATTGAATGTGAAATAACGTCTTTGAAACTAGCCATTGAACTTCTCCCTAACACCTTTGCTGAAGAGGAGCATCTTTTGTATTCGATGCAACTAGACGAAACCCGTCACGATGTCGCCTTAGTTATCAAAACTCAGAAGAAACATGTTAAAGCCCAATATGACAAGCATGTCAAGCCACGTGTTTTTTTTGAAGGTGATTTAGTTCTCCTCTACGTGCAAGATCGTGATCTGCTAGGGGCCGGCAAATTCGAGCCCATGTGGCGGGGTCCTTATATTGTCAAACGAGTATTGGAGAAGGGAGATTATGATTTGGTTTATTATGATGGAATCCCTTTGAGTGAACCCACAAATGGGCTTTACTTAAAGAAGTACTATGCTTAAGTCATTTTTTTATGAGTGCTTGTACTTTTAGTGTATCATACTCTTGTGTGCTTTTTCATTGTTCAGTTTCAACCTTTAGCTGCTTACCTTGCATTGTGCTTGGTTTCCATATGTCTATGTCTTTTCTACCCTACATTGGCTTCGTTGATGGCGCTAGTTGCATTACTCAGAACTTAGCATCTGTTTCTTGGGCAATCTATGCGCCTACGGATGAATTGATTAGTCTACATGGTGTTTGCCTTGGTCGTGCAACTAAAAATATTGTGGAATACAGTGCAGTCATTGAATTATTGACCGATGTTGTTTCACTTGGAATCTGTCATCTTATTGTATGACTTGATTCGTAGTTAGTAGTCCTACAGTTGAGTAATGTTTACTCAATTCTAAGTCCTACGCTATTAAGGGTATATTTACAAATTCGCCTCTTGGAACATCATTTTGATTACATTGAATATCAACACATTCCTAGATGTCTAAATACATTAACAGATGCATTGGATAATTATGTGTTAGACAAACATTTGAGACATTTATAAAATCCTATCACACTTTGTATATACAAATAGTAAGTCAGTAGAAGCCTCATATATATATAACGATAAAAATTTTACAAAAAATGTTTTTGTCCGAAGACCAAAATATCAAAATGTGAAGCACATGGCTTCATATACAATAGAGCATCAAGGATGTTGCTCGCTATAACATGTGATTGCTTGTGATACTCTATGGAGCAGTCGACCGATGGAAGTAGACACGTCCACTATGTGGTACTGGTAATGCCTCGGGATATCATCAATAGAGGCATCTGGGATATTCATCGTGAGCCCTTCCAGGTTTTTCTCTATGGTCTCGTAGTCGGCAGCAACTACTCTCTATGAAATATCTCTCCCCTTGCCTCTATATAGGGGATGAACCTGGTGGTCAGTAAGGTCCCACATATGCAGCATCAAAGAGCATTTGATTAGTCATCGGATAAACAACATAAAAAACATTTTATATCATTAAAAATCACAAAAACATCACATAATTTTTTTTTCCTTCTTACTTATGTCCCCCCATTGGGAACCTTCAGGAAGAGCTAAGTTTTGATCTTCTCAGAAGTCCAGTCTGGCATATGCATAGTCATTGACCATGAGCATCTGAGTCCTTAGACAGTCAAAGAAAACATTGTTATATCTAACGATATGACCTATTTCATGTCGTGCCATAAGGTCGACCCACCTCTTCATTCTCGGATCCTGTGGAGAAAGTATCCCCCACTCTACCTATAAGTGAAAAATTGGGACCCTCTCTAAGAAGAAGGACACCAAAATAAAACTATATCCAAATTGTTTTAGTTCACCTCTCCTGCACTTGGTCAATTGTTTTTTCATACTCTTGAGAACCTCTTCACACCAGTTGAAAACTCGGGGATCCATACACTCCAACGCATACTAAAAATATCTTTGAAGAGCCATATGGGGAGTTGCAATCTTTGTCATGTGTGTGATGGTATAGAGGATGGTCCATAGGGGCAAGTCTCGGACGTCCCTTATAGTGACATTACTGCTATGCTTTTGAGTACCTGGCACACAATGCTCACTAATATAGTGGTTCATCAGTGCACCACCACCTCTGTTTCCTGTAAGTGTGACTCAGGACCCACGACGAGATAGCCCAATAAAGAAGTAGATATCCTCGATATCTATCATAATTATGTGAGCACCCAAATGAAACACCTGCTCATTCACATGCCACATGTGAACTAGGTACTCGAGTAATCTCAATTGGGTCCTCATACCCTGGATTTTGAATAATTTTAACAATCCACACTGTCAGAGGGCCATTACCATTCCCGAGTCATTCCCAAAAAAGTAGTCTTCCTCCTCGTCCTCTCTCTCTCTCCATTCCGACATTTTTACCGTGGGAAACCTGCAATGGAACATTAAAGAGAGATTAGCATCTTTATCTTCTTCCTTGGAGATTTTTTATTGGCAAATACATCTTAAAAAACTTTTTGAACTGTGCACATCACAGGCTTGGGCATCCATGCAGTGCGGAGTCATCGCGGGCTGGCTATAGGGCCGCCTGTGACGACCTTAGATCGTCATAGGGCCCGATATAGAGCACCTGCGACGACCTTCGCGCATAGGTACCCTCAAAAACTTAACTCAAAAGTTTTTTTTAACCAATGAAAAACAAATTTTGATCCATGGAAAGTTGAAAGAGATGAAAATTACCTATTATGTGGAGACCGTTCCTTGAATGATCATTCGTGACTTCTGTAATTCGCAGTGGAAAATCAAGGTAAATAGGGGGTTTTAGAGCAAAGTTTGGGTGAAATGACAAATGGAATAGTGAAATGAATTTTTTACCCATTTTTATTGACTTTTTCACCTTTTCATTTATATTTTATATATTTTACCTAAACCCTAAAGTCCTAACGACTTTGCAAGTGTTGATTTTTTGCAGATAAAAAGTCTAGGAGTGAAACATTGAACAAGGATACGCTTTTTGGTTTGTTTTTATACATGTGTCGCATGTACAAATCCTTTTAGGGTTTTTCAAGAAAAACTTTGAGCCTAGTTTTTGTTCTTTCTCGTGCTCGTAAATCAATGAGAATGTAACTGAGTATAATTTTATCGCTTTTTCGGACTCGTAATGGTAACACGAAAAACAAAACTGATGGAGTATCCTTTAAGCTCTTTTCACGCTCCATAAAAACAAAAATATTATCGAGCAACCTTGTTCTTTTCACGCTCGTAAAAGTATTAGAAGAAAACATCTGATGAGCAGTAGTTTATCTCTTTTTTAGTCTCCTCAGACTACTTTACGAAAAATGAACTTATGGAGTTCTCTTTAAGTGTTTTTCAGACTCTCTAAACATGAAAAACCCCTGAGTTTTCTTTCTTTGGGCTCGTTAAACAAACATCGAAAGACCCATATGGGATTGAACCACTCCTTCTTAGGGTTCGTTAAACATACTCTGAGGGACTCATCCGAAGGATGAGCTTACATCAACAAGCACATGTTATCCTCCTCAAGATTGCGTAAAAATAAAGAGGTACTTGCCAGAAATGGTGGGGGGGGGATTTGGGAAAGAAACGTGTCTCTATATCCGTGTTAGTGGTAGTAATAGTCGCTCTTGAACATGACACCCCCCTTCATCATTGTATCCAGTTTGGGAAATCCATTTGTCTCTCGTTTAACCATCTGCATGTCCATATGTTGGGTCCTCCTTGAGTCAATGCGTCCAATACCATTGTCGTGTTGTTCATATGTTCAAGAGAAGTTTAGCCTTAATAAGCCTCCTATTGATTCAACCATCTGCAGTTATAAATATTCTACCATGTTGGCCTTCCCTGTGTCAGTTTCAAATCACTTCACACTCTGATCTACCTCAAATATGTTACTTATTTCATGTCATTGATGGGGGATACATTAAGGCCCTCCTGTGACGAGTCTTTTCCTGTCAACTTTAGCTCATTATCCAGGAACAAGACATAGAAATCATTCATTACCTTAGAACCTGCATGCCTCATTGACAGGTTTCTTCGCTTTCAATAGTGGGTTCACATCATTGACCCCTGATTGGAATATTCCATCGAGTGTTCGAATTCAACTCATTTATTCACATTCGTTGGATTGTAATAGAGTACCTTGGGAGTCATTGACATCAATGGTGATTTCCCTCGCACTTGTTAATGGTTTTCGTTAATGACCGGTAATCAAGTGGTTTCTACCATGTTCGACTTCAGCACCTGTAATCGCATGGTTGGATTCGTACTTAAGGATGATGGAAATGAAGAACCTGAATCATCTCATTCTGGCCCAGGTTGCGACGTAGTATTCATGATTTGTATTGACACATAGATCCACTTTGTATGTCTCATGGCTATGTCTGAATTTGAATTCTTTAGAGCATAGATCCAAGGTGTATTATGGGTGGCTATGTTAATTCATAATGACATGGATCCATAGTGTATATTTAGTGGCCATGAATCACTTTAATTTTTGTAATCTGAGTATGGGAATGCCTACCTCTGAAAATGGTATATTATTATGTTGATGTTTGACTATTTGCAGGTTCCCAATTGGTGTGCTCCTTGTTTCCGACACACACATTATATAAAGTATTTCGGCAATCACGAATTCCAGCCTCATACTTTGGGGGGCATTATGTTACACATTATTTTGGTCACCCTAGTGATCCATTGAAAAACATTTGTTCATGTTCCCAGAAAGAATCTTTTGTCATGAGAAAAGTGACTGGCTTTCTCCCCTCAAAAACCCTATTAAGTAAGGTTGTTGCAGGCTGCACTATACACAGTGTGCGACGATGCCTAATCGTCGCCCCCTTCTCTAAAGTTGGTTTGCAACGTCTCTGCAGGCTGCTCTACAGCTAGGGTGCGATGATATCAAAAGACGAAGAAAAGGTCAAGTTTCACGAAAGTTCTAGAAGATGAGGTGGCGTCTGAATGGTTTGGATCTTACTCACTTCTCTGATTTGGTGGGATCATCCTAATCTGTTCAACCATATCTCTTTCCCCTATATAAAGAGGGATATCTCATGGAAAAGGTTAAGTAAAATTAATCAAAAGAAAGCAAAGCAAGGCTAAGATTGTATGGAGAGTTCTGCATTGGATCATTCTTGAGAACCTCATTTCAGTTCATCAAGTCATTGTGGATCTTCTTCATTCAATATTGGAGCAAGTGTGTGTGTTGGAGAAAAGATTCATCGAAAGGGGACCTTGCGACATCAAGGCTTTCGTTGTAATCTCCACTTTCACTTTGATATAATACAGTGATATGTTTCTTTCCCATAAAACATGTCTTGTTTTATTGTATGATTCCTTGATCACATGCATAAGTTCTTGTTGAGTATATTGGATTTTTTTCACCTTGGTTGGCTTGTGTTCCCTTGCAGATTCAATATCACAGGAGCACTGGAGTGGAGCTAGGATGAAAATGGTAAGAGGAAGCGACATTTAAATGGTATGTTGTCTATCTCGTGTTAGCTAGTAAACTAAATAGTTAGATCTTAGGGAAAGTGTCATGTTATGTTTTGTTTTGTTCTAGATCTAGGTGGATCTAGGGTGATCTATTTATCTCCACATTTATCAATTAATCCCATAACAAAAACCCAACAAAAACTTCATTGATATAGATTGCCAATACAATGCCAATATAAAAGACCAAACACTAGAGAATATTCAAGACTGAGCAATGTGCCTCTCTCTTCTCCTTCTTCTAATTGAAGCTTCCTTCAAACTTGCGCACTAGATGAGTGACTTGAGTGATTGAATGAGGCACCATCCTCACTTATTTATACTAGTTGAGGGGGTGCTAGGGTTGTGTCTTTTCATCAAGCAAGGACAACTTCTCCAACTAGTGGCTAAAGCCACTTTAATTATCCCTAGGGGCCGACTTCTCAATTATCATCATTTGATTAGGGTTTTACCAATCCACAAAAGGGGATTTGGTCATACATAAGTCTCGACATGATCAATCCACAAAAGGGGATTGATCTATTTATTAATAACTCAATTATAAGTAGAATATACTTCGTAGTTACAATATTTCAACATAAATCACATGGATCTCGACTCCTCCGGAGTACTATCCCTACAATCCCTTGAAAAAATTTGAACTGTATAATGTAACACTTACATTCCAAATAATATGTTTATTAAGAAAAATGACATTCTCTTTATTTTCCAATTTAAAGAAAACGAGAATGACCAATACTAGTAGTTGTAATTGTGTTTTTTTTTTTTTTTTTTTAGCTTAATAAATCCACTAGTATGTGACCAATTGGGACTCATGCAAAATGAAAATTCTACCAATTGCATTACTTTAAATTGTACAAAGTGTGCAAGTAGAAGTAGAGTGTGTAATGTTGAAATTGCTTTTGCAATTTGTGGATTTAAAACATTTGAATTCTTTTAATTTTTTTATTTACCATCAATTATTGATATTTATGTCTTTGATATTGATGTTGGTTGGAAAAGGAGCAATATTGAACTAGATGAATGTCCACCCTAAGTTCTCCACTACTTATTGAAATTTTTACCATAGCTACACTTATTGAACTTATGTTCGGAATTTTTTTTATCATAGTTACACTAAAATGTTGCAAGGTGAAATAGGAGAAACCATGTTTCTTCTTACACGGTTTAAATTGGTGGTTGTGCTGGGAATTTTATGTATATTGTCGTTAGGGTTAATTTGTATATTTTGGACAATGCCAGCTATCGAAAACCATTATTAAAGTTCATAATTTCCATTCAACTTCCATGGAAAAAAATCAATTGCTCAAGTAACTTTTCCTTTTTGACTTTCAACATAATGGTTGGTCCTCTTTATCAAAGGTGATCCAATGGTTTGTTTGTGAGAGAGTTTGGGGTGGGCTCTCTACTCTCAACAACATCTTGTTGCCTATTCTCAAGGTACCTCCACTTATTAACTCATCAGTTCCATTAATAGTCGCTCAAGGTCGCATTGTTGATGGGATTTCATCACTGTTAGGTTTTTTTCAACATGTTTTTCATAGTTTGTCTTATCATTCTAGTGTATTTGAATTATTGTTTTATTATTGGTTTAGGGCATATAACTTGATCTTTTACAAAATATTACTAGTGATTGACACAATATTCTATTTAATTATTAGATGAAATTTCAAAAAAATAAATTTCATTTTTTTTTATTGAGATCAAAGTCATCATTTTTAAATGATGTTTAAATTCAAAATATTTTTTTATTTTATGTGTTTTTTTAATAAATTTCATTTTGTGATTTTTTTTTATAGAAATTGAAAAAAACTTAAATTAATCAAAACTATAATGTACACCATGGCCACCTAAAATAATGAAATGGGTTGGGATATGTGGTCTCTGGAAAGTAGTTTCACCTTACCCATGCAACATATTGTTTTGTGCATCTTCATATGGGGGAGACAATGCCCCTCATAACCAATATAATTATGAACAATTATAACAAATGATATTGGCATTGTTATACTCTGGGTGGCCAATGAATGACATTGAAACACTTGATGCCACATGGTCATTATTTGGTCCATGACTAAGAATTCAAGTTGGAAAGCCTCTCCATCCTCAAAGTATTTTGGAATATCCCATATTCAAACCCCGTGATGTTTTTGCTTCTATGTCTTACAAATTCCATGTATTTTTTGTTGTTCTAAACATTATTCCCATACATAAATTATATTCAAATAAATATTATATATTTCATTCTAACATGTTACATTTTTACAACATTTATTACATTAATAATAGAAACAAATGCTAATAAAACTGAAAGAAGGATATAAATCAAAAATGCATTTTACTTTAAGTAATTTCACCCTATACAATTTCTTAGGGTAGTGGTGTTATTTTCTTAGTGGGATAATAACTTAGAATTTAAGTAGTTTTTATGTTTTTTTTCAAATTTTTAATATATTTATGCTTAATTTTTTAAGCACACATTCTATATTCTATATATTTATTTGATTTGCCTTTCTGTTTTGCTACCTCTTCATAATATATTTGCACCTCTTTTTTGCTAGAATTTTGACCACCTACCTTGTAAGGTCAATGCCTTTACGATCAGATATAATATAGGTTGAATCACATGATAGGTAGATTTTATTGAAACTAGCTTTAAGTTGAATCATAAATCTTCCACATATTAAGTAAAAACCATATTCTTACCTTAGTTTGGGCACAAACAAATACATGTTTTAAACATTCCATATATGAGTAGGCCCTAGAGTTTGGCAAGCCTTAGACCTTATGTATATCAGGCTCCCAACTAGATAGACATTGAAGATGTGTGTGTTTTTTTTAATTATTTTTATAAAATGTAAATGTGGTACTTTTCATTTTTAGCTAAGCTATAAATTTGTAGATCCCCAACTCCCAATATTTAGTTATGATAGACATGAGCATATACAAGTTACATTAGATATTAATTTTCAGAATAAAAATTTGTGATGTGGACAGAATGTGACAAAATTTGTGATATTCATATGTGACAAAATGTGACAAGGATAGGTGCTTGTGCCCTAAATATGTGGAGGAGAAGCAACTCACCTTCTAATTACACGGATTGCAAAGTGGAGAAGATGCAGGGGGGAATATATACACAACAATCATAGATTGAGGCTTTGCAACACTCAGATGCTCGGCTAGCCCAACAACTGCAGGAGCAGGAGATCAAGAAAAATAAGGAATTGACATTGGTTCTTTGAGTCGTTAATCATAACTCAACTCAGATCGGGTCTCTTTTGTAAAAGGTTATCCATGGAAACCATGCAGTAGCTTCAAGTTTTGTAGGAGAAGTTTGATGAGAAATCGATATATATGTAATGTTGTAATTCTGTATTAGGCGTTGGGCCATTTTGACACTTTATACTTCTAGGTTTTTTATGCTTTGGCACAACCACCCTTTTTATAAAACTTATACATGTTTCTATCAAAAAAAAAGAGTCAAGGGCTCAACAACTGTAATTGATATTGCTTTGTATTTGTTTAATTTCATGATAATAAATTATTAACATAATTAGAAATATTTTTTAATTTCCTCACAATTTTTTTGTTAAAAAGATCATCTCTTTTCTTATCATAAATATTTCTTTTATTCAACAAATCTTCAAATTAAAATTTTATTTTAAAATTGATCTTCCTTATAAAACTACAAATGAAAATGAGTTTTCATTCCTTCTATTCTACAAAATCATTTCTATTCTAAGCCGTAAGGGTTGGCTTAATTGGTCTAGAGAAAGACATGAGTTTTCGTGCTTGTTGTTGGTCACACATTCGACTCCCTTGCTTCCCTCTGAGCAGGCCCAGTAATCAGGGCCAAAAGTTTACCCTATTTACCATCCACAAAATGTGGGGAAGTACTCGTCAGGTTTCCCGTACTTTCTTCCACGCGAAAAACAAATCATCTAAATATGGCTTAACTTTGCCCAATTATATTTTAAGTGATTTATAATGCATTTTATAATTTTATATATTCATTATAGTTTAAGTGATTTATAATGCATTTTATAATTTTATATATTCATTAGAAAGAAAAAAGGCTTTTATATGAAAATTGAGGTTTGAAGTCAAACCACTACCAAACATATTTTCATGTATTTCTTGGTTTTCTATAGTTATTTTAAATGTGTTACACAAATAAAAATACTTTTCAATTCAAAAAGTGTTTTGTAAATGTTGAGACGTCAACTCTCCTAATACATAATATATTATTCTAAATAAATAAACCAATTTTTACAAAACCAAACTTCATTAATTATTTGTCTTCTTCTATCAAGAAAAAAATAATTTAAAAACATTGAGAAATAGAAATTCATCCACCCTCTATGTCACACACCCACTACAGCATAATAATTTTTTCCCTTTTCTCAAGGAACAGAATCCCCAAAATCCTACGGGGCTTAACACAAGCTAGCTCTTCCCTTTTTCCCACCTCCGTGTGATCGTTGATCATGATCACAGGCCAAACAACTAGGCACCTTTTCGCATTTCGCGACTCAGCGGTATAAGCGAGTCAAGTCTTTTGACTCTGCAAACCCCGAGATGCTGAAATACCGAAGAGGCTTCGATCAACAATTATCCCCCTAGGCTATGCCTTGGTCCATATGACCACCTCTCATAAGACCGTAGTCTTCTTCCCTCCAGGACTTATCAATACGACAGCCCGACCTCTTATCAACGTGACTCTCGAATTCCCAATTTTTCGATTTCCTAAAATGGCCTTTGTCACATTATCCCTCCTGGCTATGCCCTGATCCAGGTGACCATTCCTCATAAGACCTCCATCCTATTTCTTTCAGGACTTATCAATACGAGAGCCCAACCTCTTGTCAACGGGGCTCTCGAATTCTCGATTCCTGATTTCTCGAATGGCCTTTGTCGCATTAGCCCTCCTGGCTATGCCCTGATCCAGGTGACCACTCCTCATAAGACCTATGTCCTATTTCTTTCAGGACTTATCAATACGAGAGCCCGACCTCTTTTCAACGGGACTCCCGAATTCCCGATTTTCGATTTCCCGAAATGGGTGATCTCGCGACACGTGGCCTCCATTAATCGTATGGTTCAGATCTATTTCGGGACTTTCATTGTGAAGTTTTCCAACCTCTCATCATCAGGACTTCCAAAATCCCGAAGTCCGAAACCCCGATACCAACTCCTCTTTCGGGACTTTTTCCTCTGTTCACAAGGGCTTAACCCTCATGCATCTCCTGACAGCTCCAACGGCTGTCGGGACTTCTAACTAAGATCTAACGGTTCAGATTTGTCCCATACTATGAACTCTCTCGCTGTTCCCTGGACGTGGAAAAAAAAATGGTCCAGATACTCCCACATACCTTGGGGATCTACGGTCCCGATTTCTTCGCTACTCACGAAGATAAAGGAAAAAGGGTTAAGGCATTTAACGCCCTCATTTATTCTTCCAATCTAACGGTCATGAATGACAACAGATCTTCCGACAAGATGTAATCCGTCGATCGATACTTATCCCTACACTGCCATTTTGGGATTTCAAGAGGATCATTCTTCCTCGTACAGGGTTACTAAGACTTGTGCCTTCAAACCCTTTTCCAGGTTCTTGGTGAGCTTTCCAAGAAGGGTGCCTCTATGGGGAGATCTATCTAGGGTATTACCTAAGACAGATAAGGGTATAGATTTCCCGAGAACAGACTTGAAGTTTGAATTAGATCGGTATGCATATAAATAGCGATTTATAAAACATAAGCCATACGTGGTCTTTCCATTATAAGCATGCAACCACCATTTCTGGTCAAAACACCACACAGACAGTCTTATACTCAAATCATTCATAAATTGCACAGACTATGAGCATACATATCATCATATAAAATTCAAGATACAAGATATAAAACACTTATCAGAAATAACACTAGGTGTGATTGCAATTGTTGAGAGGGGTGCTCGTTTCCACGCAACCATAGGCTCAGTGACTCCCAACGGATTTACCACTAGCCACCCCCGAGCTGAGACCACAATGATGTGAGACTGCGTCTCTGTTTTTCAGTTACCGAAAACGAAGGTTACTCTCCTTCTTCTCTGCTATCACTCACTCTATATTTTTCCAGATTTCTCCTCTTCCTCTTTCCCTCGCGTCTGCCCCCTTGATCCCACACTATTTTCTTCCTTTTCTCCTTCTAGCGAGGTTGCGTGTGGCACGATCTTCCTCACGGTGGTCGAGTTTGAGGACTCTACGGATGGGCGGTTCACCCCCATCCCTCATTACTCATGAGGATCCCTTTACCTACCAACCTGGCGAGTCATTTAATTTGGGGCCAGCGAGCCGCTCTTCATTCTCCGTGCCAGTGAAGTCCAAATACAGTATTGGTTTTGGTGGAAGTTAACACCACCTTTCCAAGTGCCTTCCACCACCTTTCTTCAGCCATCGTGGTCTCTTTTTCAGCACATCCCCTCTCAGCAGTCCTGCAGTATATATATTCATAATATTATTCACATTCATCAACCTTTTTCACAAGGTCCATTCACATCACACATTCACATTTCTGAGTTTGCCACAATACTTGGTCAGTATAGTTATTTTTACAGACTGGGGGAAACAAGGTGTTACAATTCCCTCCCCCTTAAAGGAACGTCATCCTTGATGTTCTATCTATAAACTTGACATGCATGTACAGATGTAAACAAAATCGGATATGCTCGTTTCATGGAATCCTCCATTTCCCATGTAGCCTCGTCTAGGCCAAAATGTTTCCACTGCACCTTGACCTGTGCAATGGTTCGGTTCCGGATTGGGGTTTCCTTTCTGTCCAATATGCATTGAGGTTCTGGTAGAAATTCTCCCTCTGGTTCCACCTGGATCACAAACCAATCAATTATATGATTAGCATCATGTACATATTTCTTTAATAATGAAACATGGAAAACATTATGTGCTTTTATTGTGGGAGAAAGTGCTAGCCTATAGGCTACAGGTCCCACTCTATCTAGAACCTCAAAGGGTCCACAATACCGAGGTGCTAACTTGGCACAAGCTCCCATTTTCAGGGAACTTTTCCTGGGCCTAACTCTGAGATATACATGATCTCCCACTTTAAATTCTCTTAGAGTTCTCTTTTGGTCGGCATAACTTTTATGTCGGTTCTGAGCGACCTTCAGGTTTTGTTTTATTTGAGTCACTTGTTGTTCCATTTCTTTCAACATGTCGGGTCCAAAAGAAATCTTGTTTATGGGATTACTCCAGCTGACTGGAGTGTTACACGGTCTACCATAGAGGACTTCAAAGGGACTCATCTTTAAGGATGCTTGGCAGCCGTTGTTGTAGGCGAATTCTACCAGTGGCTGGTAGTCTTCCCACTTCTTGGGTTGATGCATTACATGCATTCTTAGCATGTCTTCAAGTATTTGGTTCACTCTTTCTGTATGTCTGTCTGTTTGAGGGTGATAGGTAGTGCTAAACAACAACTTGGTCTCTAAACCAACCATTGGTGACTTCCAAAAGTTGGAAGTAAATTTCGTGTCTCTGTCAGACATGATCTCTTTCGTCATACCATGCAGTCTGAATATCTCCTTCATGAATACTTGGGAAATGTCGATTGCTTTGCAAGTGGATTTGATAGCGATGAAATGGGCAGACTTGCTCAATTTATCCACCACTACCATAATGGCATCATTCTGTTTGGTCAAGGTTGGTAATCCGGTGATGAAATCCATGGAGATGGTTTCCCATATCCATTCTAGGATTGGTAGAGGTTGTAATAATCATGTCGGGTGTCGGTGTTCTGCTTTAACCTGTTGGCACTCTATGCATTTGGCCAAGTACTCGGCTACGTCTTTCTTCATTCCAGGCCAATAGAATTGTTTCCTGGTGGTCGTGATCATCTTCTGGTATCCTGGATGACCAGAATAGGGTCTTTTATGTAGTTCATCCAGTATGAATCTCTTCAAGTCATCACAATCTGGAATATAAAATCTGCTTTTGTAAGTGATCAGACCTCCTTCGGTCATCTAGTATCCTTCATATTTTACTATGGAGGTTTCTTGCTGTAGTTACATGGTCACGGTCTGGATGAAGGGATCTGTTTCTTGTGCATTTCTAACTCTTTCTTTGACATATGTCTCGTAGGTGGTCACCGCTGCGAGGTGAATTGTTTTCATACTTCTGCTAAGGGCATCGGCCACTCTATTTTCTTTTCCTTTAATTTGCTTGATCTCGAAATCAAACTCGCTAAGGAGGGCCATCCACCTAGCTTGTGTAGCATTGAGCTTTGGTTGATCAAACAGATATCGCAATCCACAATGATTGGTCATAAGTACAAATTTTCTTCCCAGGAGGTAATGCCTCCACATTTTCAAGGCATGCACTATGGCAGTCAGTTCTAGATCATGGTTCACGTAGTTGACTTCATGCTCATTCAATTTTCGGGATTCATAGCAGATCACACTTCCTCCCTGCATAAGGACTCCTCTGAGCCCTTCCTTACAGGCATCTGTGCATACGAGGAAGTCAGCTTCTGGATCAACGATCTTCAGCACGAGTGCATGGGTCAGTAAATGTTTCAGGGTTTGAAATCTTTCTTCACATTTCTGTGTCCACAAGAATTCTGTCCCCTTCTTCTGGAGGGCAGTGATTGGACAACCAATCTTGGAGAATGCTTTTATAAATCTCCTATAGTATCCTGCTAATCCCATAAAGGATCTGATGTGTGAAACATCCTTTGGGGTAGGCCATTCCACGATAGACTTGATTTTGTCAGGGTCTACCGCTACTCCTTCTTCGGAGAGAACATGGCCTAAGTAATGTATTTGCTTCTGGAAGAATTCACATTTGTTGAATTTGGCATAGAGATGATGTTCTCTTAGCACTCGCAACACAAGTCTAAGATTCTCTTCATGCTCTTTTCTGTTCTTGGAGTAAATTAATATATCGTCAATAAAAACAAGCACAAATTTGTCTAGGAACTTGCTGAGTACATTGTTCATCAAGCACATAAAAGTGGTAGGGGCATTGGTCAACCCAAATGGCACTACCATGAACTCATAGCGACCATACCTCATTCGGAAGGCAGTTTTATGGATGTCTTCACCCTTGATTCAGACATGATGGTATCCTGACCTCAAGTCAATCTTTGAGAAAATAGATGCACCCCCCAATTGATCGAACAAGTCATCGATCATGAGCAAGGGGTACTTGTTCTTTATGGTTACCTTATTGAGTTGCCTATAACCTATACACAGTCTAAGGGCATCGTCCTTATTTTTCACGAATAGGATTGGTGCTCCCCATGGAGACACGCTGGGTCGAATGTAGCCTTTATCCATCATTTCTTTTAATTGCAACTTGAGTTCAACTAATTTGGGTGTGCTCATCTGGTAGGGTGTCCTAGACACTGGCACCGCTCCTAGTGAAAGTTCTATCGAGAAGTCAATTCCCCTTCTCGGAGGTGAAACCGGTACCTCTTCTGGTAACACATCTCTATATTCTCTCAGGATAGGGTGATCATCAGGGCTTGGTTTGTCACCTTCGATTGTTTTCAACACCTGTATTGCATATAGGGGACATCCCTTTCGGCAATACTTTCTCATTTGCAGAGCTGATATTTGTCTCACCGAGACAGGTTTTTGGATCCCTTGAAGGGTTATCTTTTTCCCTTCTTTACTTACACATTCTAAGGTTTTATGGTAACATTCCAATTTGGATTTATGGGCGGTTAGCCAGTCCATACCAATTAGCAGATCATACGATCCCAAGGGTAATAAGTTAAGGGTTGTTCGGGTGGGGAATCTACCCAACATCAATTGGCAGACTGGTATAACCTCTGCTACCCTTCTTTTAGTGCCAGTGGCTAACTGTACCAACCATGTCTTGGTATGTTTTTGTGGATGTAGTTTACACTTATCAATAGCTTTAGGGGCTATATAACTCAAATCTGAACAAGGGTCAATTAAAATAGACACTAGATGGTTGGAAATCATACCTTCTATTTCCACTACTGAATCTTGGTGGTTGGCTTGGTTATTATCCAAGGCTGCATGAATTTGTGGCACACTCCTAGCCACATCATTGACGGTAGTAGCTTCCTGGATGTTATAAATCCTCTGACTATTCTGTTGTTGGTGTGGACAGTCTCTCAATAGATTTTCTTCTCTGCAACCCCAACATTTCAAAGGTTCTCTCTTTGGGTTATCAGTCTTCACTGATATGGGTCCAGAAGTTTTATTTCCACTCAAGGAGGGAAAATTCTGCTGGTGCATACTCTGGGCTGGGAAGCTCATTCTTGGGTCCCTCTTATAGTTCTTAAATCCTGGGGATTTAATTCCCTTTCTCTGAAATCTTGAGCTATTCTTTTGTTTCCATCCTTCGTGATGTTCTGCTCGATGCCCGAACTGTTCATGACAATAGGTTTCCTTTCGAATAGTGCCTTCTAGAGTCTTTGGCTCATCAAATTCAATTCTATTCCGTTAGTCCTTAGGTAGTCCACTGATGAAGCATTGCACCTTTGCCTTTTTCGCTTTTATATAAGGTACATACCTCAACAAATCGAGGAATTTGTTGACATATTATTCTATAGTGAGTTGTCCCAGTTTGAGTTCATAAAACTCTTTAGTCTTTTCGTCGAAATATTTTTCTGACAGATACTTCTTTCGGAACTATTTCTCAAACCGTTCCCAAGACAGGTCCTCTTCGCGAACCCCTTTCACATTCTTAAGGTCTTCCAACCAAATGGAATCCTTTCCATTCAAGTTGAAGGTGGCCACTCAGGCCTTCATATTTTCTGAAAATTCATGGACTCTGAAATACTTCTTTAGTCCAAGCAGCCAGGCCTATGCTTCCTCTCCCTTCTTTATTTCACCGTCGAAGGAGGGTGGTTTGTCTTTTCCGAATTCTTTGAATTTTTGACCTTTGGAAGACTTTTGATTCTTCTGTTTCCTTCGAGAATAGGAACTAGTTATGCTGCTAGAAGATCCCTCTGAATTGTCAGCTTCCTTCTCAGAGGAATCATCTGACGCTTGTCCTTTACCTCTGGGGTGGACCTTTTTCGAGGTGCTCCTCTCAATGTGGCCACTGATATGACCATGTTTCTGAGTTTCAAGTTCATGTTGCATTTGTATTTGTAGATCGGATAAACTCTGTAGTAAAACTGCATTAATTTCTATTTGCTTCTCTTGTTCTTTCATCATCCTTTCATTGTCAGCCTTGCATCTTTGTAATTCGACCATGTGACTCCTCACAGTCTCGACTATATCTGGAGGGGTCCCTACTTCCCTCCTTTCGTCAGACTCTTCGTCTCTATTGTGGGATCCCTTTCCCACTTCATGGTGAGTCACGATACTATGCGTTGATAATTTCCCACGGTTGATCTTCCGCGTGTGTGCAAAAAGGGAAAAACGTTGGTTGTTAGTCAACATTTATATCTATTTATAACCAGTACATAATTCATACTTTCACATGTACAAACACACAATAAGGGTTTTTTTTGCATTCTTAACTTCGTCTTTTGATTAGGAAGGTTAAGACAGGGGGTTACTCTTTTTAGGAGTGTTCTGAATGGAGATTCTACGCAACTCGTTCATGAGCCCAAGCAGGTCAAGTGTTGTAACCTGGCTCTGATACCAATTTGTCACACACCCACTACAACATAATAAATTTTTCCCTTTTCTCGAGGAACAGAATCCCCGAAATCCTATGGGGCTTAACATAGGCTAGTTCTTCCCTTGTTCCCACCTACGTGTGATCGTTGATCATGATCATAGGCCAAACAACTAGGCACCTTTTCGCATTTTGCGACTCAACGGTATAAGCGAGTCGAGTCTTTCGACTCTGCAAACCCCGAGATGCTGAAATGTCGAAGAGGATTCGATCAAAAATTAGCCCCTTGGGATATGCCTTGGTCCATATTACCACCTTGCATAAGATCGCAGTCTTCTTCTCTCTAAGACTTATCAATATGAGAGCCCGACCTCTTGTCAACGGGACTCCCAAATTCTTGATTTTCTGATTTCCCGAAATGGCCTTTGTCACATTAGCCCTCCTAGCTATGCTTTGATCCAGGCGACCATTCCTCATAATACCTCCATCCTATTTCTTTCGGGACTTATCAATACAAGAGCCCGACCTCTTGTCAACGAGGCTCTCGATTTCTTGAATGGCCTTTGTCACATTAGCCCTCCTGGCTATGCCCTGATCCAGGTGACCACTCCTCATAAGACCTTCATCCTATTTCTTTCAGGACTTATCAATACGAGAGCCCAACCTCTTGTCAATGGGACTCCCGAATTCTTGATTTTTGATTTCCTGAAATGGGTGATCTCGCGACATGTGGCCTCCCTTAATCGGACGGTTCAGATCTATTTCGAGACTTTCATTGTGAAGTTTCCCTACCTCTCGTCATCAGGACTTCCAAAATCCTGAAGTCCAAAACCATGATACCAACTACTCTTTCGGGACTTTCGCCTCGGTTCACGAGGCCTTAACCCTCATGCATCTCCTGACAGATCCAACGACTATCGGGTCTTCTAACTAAGATCTGATGGTTCAGATTTGTCCTATGCTGTGCACTCTCTCGCTACTCCCTGGACGTGGAAATACCAACGGTCCAGATACTCCCACGGACCTTGGGGATCTACAGTCCCAATTTCTTCGCTATCACGAAGATAAAGGAAAAAGGGTTAAGGCATTTAATGCCCTCATTTCTTCTTCCAATCTAACGGTCATGAATGACCATAGGTCTTCTGACAAGATGTCATCCCTCGATCGATACTTATCCCTACGCTACCATTTCAGGATTTCAACATGATCATTCTTCCTCGTATAGGGTTACTAATACTTGGGCCTTCAAACCCTTTTCCAGGTTCTTGGTGAGCTTTCCAAGAAGGGTGCCTCTATGGGGATATCTATCCACGGTATTACCTGAGATGGATAAGGGTAAAGATTTCCTGAGAACAGACTTGAAGTTTGAATTAGATCGGTATGCATATAAATAGCAATTTATAAAACATAAGCCATACGTGGTCTTTCCATTATAAGCATGCAACCACCATTTCTGGTCAAAACACCACACAGACAGTCTTATAATCAAATCATTCATAAATTGCATAGACTATGAGCATACATATCAGCATATAAACTTCAAGATACAAGATATAAAATACTTATCAGAAATAACACTAGGTGTGATTGCAACTGTTGAGAGGGGTTCTCATTTCCACCGAACCGTAGGCTCAGCGACTCCCAACGGATTTACCACTAGCCACCCCCGAGTTGAGACTACAATGCTGTGAGACTGCGTCTCTGTTTTCCAGTGATTGAGAACGAAGTTTACTCTCCTTCTTCTCTGCCATCACTCACTCTGTATTTTTCCAGAGTTCTCCTCTTCATCTTTCCCTCGCATCTGCCCCCTTGATCCCACACTCTTCCTTCCTTTCCTCCTTTCGGCGAGGTTGCGCATGGCATGATCTTCCTCATGGTGGTCGGGTCTGAGGACTCTACAGATGGGTGGTTCACCCCCATCCCTCATTACTCATGAGGATCCCTTTACCTACCAACCTGACGAGTCATTTAATTCGAGGCCAACGAGCCACTCTTGGTTCTCTGGGCCAGTGAAGTCCAAATACGGTATGGTTTCGGTGGAAGTAATGCCACCTTTCCAGGTGCCTTCCACCACCTTTCTTCAGCCATCGTGGTCTCTTTTTCAGCACATCCCCTCTCAGCAGTCTTGCAATATATATATTCATAATATTATTCACATTCATCGACCTTTTTCACAAGGTCCATTCACATCACACATTCACACTTCTGAGTTTTCCACAATACTTGGCCAGTATAGTTATTTTTACAGACTGGGGAAAACAGGGTGTTACAATTCCCTCCCCCTTAAAGGAACATCATCCTCGATGTTCTATATATCAACTTGACATGCGTGTACAGATGCAAACAAAATCGGATATGCTCATTTCATGGCATCCTCCATTTCCCATGTAGCCTCATCTGGGCCAAAATGTTTGCACTGCACCTTGACCTATAAAATGGTTTGGTTCCGGAGCGAGGTTTCCTTTCTTTCTAGTATGCATTGAGGTTTTGGTAGAAATTCTCCCTCTGGTTCCACCTGGATCATAGACCAATCAATTATATGATTAGCATCATGTACATAATTCTTTAATAATGAAACATGGAAAACATTATGTGCTTTTACTGTGGGAGGAAGTGCTAGCCTATAGGCTACAGGTCACACTCTATCTAGAACCTCAAAGGGTCCACAATACCGAGGTGATAACTTGGCACAAGCTCCCATTTTCAAGGAAATTTTCCTGGGCCTAACTCTGAGATATACATGATCTCTCGCTTTGAACTCTCTTGGAGTTCTCTTTTGGTCGGCATAACTTTTCTGTCGGTTCTGAGCAACCTTCAGGTTTTGTTTTATCTGAGTCACTTGTTGTTCCATTTCTTTCAACATGTCGGGTCCAAAAGAAATCTTGTTTATGGGATTACTCCAGCTGACTGGAGTGTTACACGGTCTACCATAGAGGACTTCGAAGGGACTCATCTTTAAGGATGCTTGGTAGT
>ML782827.1:30643-53861 GCA_009831015.1 Picea engelmannii
TGTTTGGTCGAGGTTGGTAATCTGGTGATGAAATCCATGGAGATGGTTTCCCATTTCCATTCTGGGATTGGTAGAGGTTGTAATAATCCTACTGGGTGTCGATGTTCTGCTTTAACCTATTATCACTCTATGCATTTGTCTAAGTACTCGGCTACGTATTTCTTCATTCCAGGCCAATAGAATTGTTTCATGGTGGCCGTGATCATCTTCTGGTATCCTGGATGACCAGAATAGGGTCTTTTATGTAGTTCATCCAGTATGAATCTCTTCAAGTCATCACAATCTGGAATATAAAATCTGCTTCTGTAAGTGAGCAGACCTCCTTCGGTCATTTGGTAGCCTTCATATTTTACTCTGGTGGGTTCTTGCTATAGGTACATGGTCACGGTCTGGACGAAGGGATCTGTTTCTTGTGCATTTCTAACTCTTTCTTTGACATCTGTCTCACAGGTGCTCACCGCCGCTAGGTGAATTGTTTTCATACTTCTGCTAAGGGTATCAACCACTCTATTTTCTTTTCCTTTAATGTGCTTGATCTTGAAATCAAACTCGCTAAGGAGGGCCATCCACCTAGCTTGTGTAGCATTGAGATTTGGTTGATCAAACAGATATCGCAATCCACAGTGATCGGTCATAAGTACAAATTTTCTTCCCAGGAGGTAATGCCTCCACATTTTCAAGGGATGCACTATGGCAGTCGGTTCTAGATCATGGGTCATGTAGTTGACTTCATGCTCATTCAATTTTTTGGATTCATAGCAGATCACACTTCCTCCCTCCATAAGGACTCCTCTGAGCCCTTCCTTACAGGCATCTGTGCATACGAGGAAGTCAGCTTCTGGATCGGCGATCTTCAGCACGAGTGCATGGGTTAGTAGATGTTTTAGGGTTTGAAATCTTTCTTCACATTTCTGTGTCCATAGGAATTCTGTCCCCTTCTTTTGAAGGTCAGTGATTGGACAACCAATCTTGGAGAATCCTTTTATAAATCTCCTATAGTATATCCTACTAATCCCATAAAGGATCTGATGTCCGAAACATCCTTTGGGGTAGGCCATTCCACGATAGACCTGATTTTATCAGGGTCTACTGCTACTCCTTCTTCAGAGAGAACATGGCCTAAGTAATGTATTTGCTTCTGGAAGAATTCACATTTGTTGAATTTGGCATAGAGCTGATGTTCTCTTAGCACTTACAACACAAGTCTAAGATTCTCTTCATGATCTTTTCTGTTCTTGGAGTAAATTAATATATCGTTAATAAAAAAATCACAAATCTGTCTAGGAACTTGCTGAGTACATTGTTCATCAAGCACATAAAAGTGGCAGGGGCATTGGTCAACCCAAATGGCACTACCATGAACTTATAGTGACCATACCTCATTCGGAAGGCAGTTTTATGGATGTCTTCACCCTTGATTCGGACTTGACTGTATCTCGACCTCAAGTCAATCTTTGAGAAAATAGACGCACCCCCCAATTGATCGAACAAGTCATCGATCCTAGGCAAGGGGTACTTGTTCTTTATTGTTACCTTATTGAGTTGCCTATAATCTATACACAGTCTAAGGGTATCGTCCTTCTTTTTCACGAACAGGACTAGTGCTCCCCATGGAGACATGCTGGGTCGAATATAGCCTTTATCCATTATTTCTTTTAATTGCAACTTGAGTTCAACTAACTCAGGTGTGCTCATCCGGTAGGGTGTCCTAGACACTGGCACCGCTCCTAGTGCAAGTTCTATCGAGAAGTCAATGTCCCTTCTCGGAGGTAAACCGGGTACCTCTTCTGGAAACACATCTCTGTATTCTCTCAGGATAGGGTGATCGTCAGGGCTTGGTTTGTCATCTTTGATTGTTTTCAACACCGGTATTGCATATAGGGGACATCCCTTTCGGCAATACTTTCTCATTTGCAGAGCTGATATTTGTCTCACCGAGACAGGTTTTTGGATCCCTTGAAGGGTTATCTTTTTCTCTTCTTTAATTACACATTCTAAGGTTTTATGGTAACAGTCCAATCTGGCTTTATGGGAGGTTAGCCAGCCCATACCAATCAACAGATCATACGATCCCAGGGGTAATAAGTTAAGGGTTGTTCGGGTGGGGAATCTACCCAACATCAATTGGCATGCTAGTATAACCTCTGTTACCCTTATTTTGGTGCTAGTGGCTAACTGTACCAACCATGGTTTGGTATGTTTTTGTGGCTGTAGTTTACACTTATCAANAGCTTTAGGGGCTATATAACTCAAATTTGAACCAGGGTCAATTAAAACAGACACTAGATGGTTGGAAATCATACCTTCTATTTCCACTACTGAAGCTTGGTGGTCAGCTTGGTTATTATCCAAGGATGCATGAATTTGTGGCACACTCTTGGCCACATCATTGACGGTAGTAGCTTCCTGGATGTTATAAATCCTTCGACTATTCTGTTGTCGGTGTGGACAGTCTCTCAATAGATGTTCTTCCCTACAACCCCATCATTTCAAAGGTTCTCTCTTTGGGTTATCAGTCTTCACTGATATGGGTCCAGAAGTTTTATTTCTGCTCAAGGAGGGAAAATTCTATTGCTGCATACTCTGGGCTGGGAAGCTCATTCTTGGGTCCCTCTTATAGTTCTTAAATATTGGGGATTTAATTCCCTTTTTCTAAAATCTTGAGCTATTCTTTTGTTTCCATCCTTCGCAAGGTTTTGCTCGATGCCTGAACTGTTCATGACAATAGGTTGCCTTTCGAATAGTGCCTTCTAGAGTCTTTGGCTCATCAAATTCAATTCTATTCCGATAGTCCTTAGGTAGTCCACTGATGAAGCTTTGCACCTTTTCCTTTTCCTCTTTTATATAAGGTACATACCTCAACAAATCAAGGAATTTTTTGACATATTCTTCTATAGTGAGTTGTCCCAGTTTGAGTTCATAAAACTCTTTAATCTTTTCATTGAAATATTTTTCCGACAGATACTTCTTTCGGAAGTATTTCTCAAACCGTTCCTAAGACAAGTCCTCTTCGCGATCCCCTTTCACATTCTTAAGGTCTTCCAACCAAATGGAAGCCTTTCCATTCAAGTTGAAGGTGGCCACTCGGGCCTTCATATTTTCTGAAAAGTCATGGACTTTTAAATACTTCTTTAGTCCAAGCAGCTAGTCCTCTGCTTCCTCTCCCTTCTTTATTTCACCGTCGAAGGAGGGTGGTTTGGATTTTCTGAATTCTTCGAATTTTCGACCTTCGGAAGACTTTTTCTTCTTCTATTTCCTTTGGGGATAGGAACTGGTTCTACTGCTAGAAGAGTCCTCTGAATCGCCAACTTCCTTCTCAAAGGAATCATCTGACACTTGTCCTTTACCTCTAGGGTGGACCTTTTTCGAGGTGCTCCTCTCAGTGTGGCCACTGATATGACCATGTTTCTGAGTTTCAGGTTCATGCTTCATTTGTCTTTGTAGATCGAATAAACTCTGCAGTAAAACTGCGTTAATTTCTGTTTACTTCTCTTGTTCTTTCATCATCCTTTCATTGTCATCCTTGCAGCTTTGTAGTTCGACCATGAGACTCCTCATAGTCTCGGCTAGATCTGGAGGGGTCCCTACTGCCCTCCTTTCATCAGACTCTTCATCTCTATTGTGGGAGCCCTTTCCCACTTCATGGTGAGTCACCATACTATGCATTGATAATTTCCCGTGGTTGATCTTCCGCTTGTGTGCAAAAAGGGAAAAACGTTGGTTGTTAGTCAACATTTATATCTATTTATAACAAGTACATAATTCATACTTTCACATGTACAAACACACAAAAAGGGTTTTTTTTCATTCTTAACTTCGTCTTTTGATTAGGAAGGTTAAGACAGGGGGTTACTCTTTTTAGGAGTGTTCTGAACGGAGCTTCTCCACAACTCGTTCATGAGCCCAAGAAGGTCAAGTGTTGTAACAAGGCTCTGATACCAATTTGTCACACACCCACTACAGCATAATAAATTTTTCCCTTTTCTCGAGGAACAGAATCCCAGAAATCCTACGGGGCTTAACACAGGCTAGCTCTTCCCTTTTTCCCACCTCCATGTGATCGTTGTTCATGATCACAGGCCAAACAACTAGGCACCTTTTCGCATTTCACGACTCATCAGTATAAGYGAGTCGAGTCTTTTGACTCTGCAAACCCCAAGATGTCGAAATGCTGAAGAGGCTTCGATCAGAAATTAGCCCCCTCGGCTATGCCTTGGTCCATATGACCAACTCGCATAATACCRCAGTCTTCTTCCCTTCGGGACTTATCAATACGAGAGCCCAACCTCTTGTCAACGGGACTCTCGAATTCCTGATTTTCCGATTTCCCGAAATGGCCTTTGTCACATTAGCCCTCTTGGCTATGCCCTGATCCAGGTGACCATTCTTCATAAGACCTCCATCCTATTTATTTTGAGACTTATCAATACGAGAGCCCGACCTCTTGTCAATGGGGCTCCTGAATTCACAATTCCCGATTTCTCGAATGGCCTTTGTCACATTAGCCCTCCTGGCTATGCCCTGATCCATATGACCACTCCTCGTAAGACCTCCATCCTATTTCTTTCAAGACTTATCAATATGAGAGCCCGACCTCTTGTCAACGGGACTCCTGAATTCTCGATTTCTGATTTCCCGAAATGGGTGATCTCGCGACACGTGGCCTCCCTTAATCGGATGGTTCAGATCTATTTCAGGACTTTCATTGTGACGTTTCCCAACCTCTTGTCATCAGGACTTCCAAAATCCCGAAGTCTGAAACCCTGATACCAACTCCTCTTTGGGGACTTTCGCCTCTGTTCATGAGCGCTTAACCCTCATGCATCTCCTGGCAGATCCAACGACTGTCGGGTCTTCTAACTAAGATCTGACGGTTCAGATCTGTCCCGTACTGTGCACTCTCCCGCTGCTCCCTGGACATGGAAAAACCAACGGTCCAGATACTCCCACGGACCTTGGGGATCTACGGTCCCAATTTCTTCGCTACTCACGAAGATAAAGGAAAAAGGGTTAAGGCATTTAACGCCCTCATTTCTTCTTCCAATCTAACAGTCGTGAATGACCACAGATCTTCCAACAAGATGTTGTCCGTCGATCGATACTTATCCCTATGCTGTCATTTTGGGATTTCAAGAGGATCATTCTTCCTCATATAGGGTTACTAAGACTTGGGCCTTCAAACCCTTTTCCAGGTTCTTGGTGAGCTTTCCAAGAAGGGTGCCTCTATGGGGAGATCTATCCAGGGTATTACCTGAGACGGATAAGGGTATAGATTTCCTAAGAACAGACTTGAAGTTTGAATTAGATCGGTATGCATATAAATAGTGATTTATAAAACATAATCCATACGTGGTCTTTCCATTATAAGCATGCAACCACCATTTCTGGTCGAAACACCACACAGACAGTCTTATACTCAAATCATTCATAAATTGCACAGACTATGAGCATACATATTAGCATATAAACTTCAAGATACAAGATATAAAACACTTATCAGAAATAACACTAGGTGTGATTGCAACTGCTGAGAGGGGTGCTCGTTTCCACCCAGTCGTAGGCTCAGTGACTCCCAATGGATTTACCACTAGCCACCCCCGAGCTGAGACCACGATGTTGCGAGACTACGACTCTGTTTTCTAGTGACCGAGAACGAAGGTTACTCTCCTTCTTCTCTGCTATCACTCACTCTGTATTTTTCCAGAGTTCTCCTCTTCCTCTTTCCCTCGCGTCTGCCCCCTTGATCCCACACTCTTCCTGCCTTTTCTCCTTTAGGCGAGGTTGCATGTGGCACGATCTTCCTCGTGGTGGCCAGGTCTGAGGACTCTACGGATGGGCGGTTCACCCCCATCCCTCATTACTCATGAGGAGCCCTTTACCTACCAACCTGGTGAGTCATTTAACTCAGGGCCAGCGAGCCTCTCTTGGTTCTCTAGGCCAGTGAAGTCCAAATACGGTATTGGTTTCGGTGGAAGTTAACGCCACCTTTCCAGGTGCCTTCCACCACCTTTCTTCAACCATCGTGGTCTCTTTTTCAGCACATCCCCTCTCAGCAGTCCTGCAATATATATATTCATAATATTATTCACATTCATCGACCTTTTTCACAAGGTCCATTCACATCACACATTCACATTTCTGAGTTTGCCACAATACTTGGCCAGTATAGTTGTTTTTACAGACTGGGGGAAACAGGGTGTTACACTCTAATATAACTTATCACAATGTATAAGGGTAGATCTCATTGCTAGAATAGATAGACATATCAATTCATTGCTTCTTATTTCAAGGTCTTTTTATAGTCATTCTAACATTATTGTTGTTTACATATTCATTTATAGGGAATCGATAAAATGGAGGGAAATAGACATGAATGGGATGAAGTTATCAAAGGCACCAAACAAGTATTTTATTGTTTAGTTAGTGATTGTGTAAACATTTTGACACCATCAAAATTATCTGGTTTTAATCACCATCGTGCTTTGATACACAATCTTCCTCCAATTCCCCATGCCCAAGAGATGGAAATGTTAAATGCGCTTCCAAATCACTAAGTAAGGTTAAAAGGAAAAGTGAAAAAATACGATATGATGTAGATGCAAGGTTGTGGCGTGCATGCAAGCAGGTGTATAAAATATTTTTTAATAAATAAATTCTTTATGTTGTAAGTATTTATTGACATTTGTATGTATGTTTTTTTAATAATATAAATTTATTATTATTGAGTAAATTCATTTAAACTCTTGTTTGCAGTCAATTGCTACATTTTATCAGATCAATGATGATTCAAATAAAATAATTCATGAAAAAATAAATTGTTGGGATCAAAGTCTACCTTGTAGACATATGGAGACAACTAAACACATAGATATTTCTTTATAATAGAAAAAAAGAATAGGGCCTTCTAATGATGTAGGGGAAGAACGGTTAGATGGGCATGCCCATATATTAAACTCATGGGAAAGTAGTAATAACAATGAGTACACCGTTGAGTCCATTTTGTTGCATGCATTAATTTTTCAGACATTTTAACATTAGATTGTATTTAATTTTATTATCAATTGTATACTGATTTCTCATTGTTATTGATATGCCTAGCCTAATCAACAAAATTCCCCTAAGATATCTCTGCATGGTTTGGTTGCTGAATATAGGTCCACTAACTTGGATATCCAACGAGCATCAAGTTGTCAACCATTATGATGGTCACCTAGATTTTAAGGGGTTTTGGAGGATGTAAGTTTTGCTTGAATCATACAACCTATTTCACAAAAACATTAACATATAAATTATTATATTCTATTAGGATGACAAGGTGAAAAATGTATACTCTATTTTTTCAGATTTTCTTTTGTGATTTTTCATTGATTAGACACACATATAATTTCTTATTTATGGTGTAGGCATTTTTTTTTTAAAACCATTACAATCATCACAAACACTAAAAGATGGTCAAAATATTGAGAAGAGTGTAAATGAAATGTATCAAATGTTACAACAATGTTCACATTCAATGTGACAATGCAAGGTAAATTTGTATGTATTTATACTTTTATATAATTATTAACAAAATTTTACATTTAATTCAGTTTTAATTGCATACTTATATCTTTTTATAATCTTATGTTTAGAATAAAGAATATACATCTCCCAAATTCTCTTTGCACACAAATGATGGTGGTAATGCAACACCTTTTTTCACAAATCTACCATAAATCACATAATATTCATCCATTACAACATTCACCTTGATTTCAAGGAAAATTAAGAGAGGTAAGTTCTATACTCTATAATCATATTTTCATTATATCAATATCAATTTGGATACTTATTGATAATGTCGTAACTTTTACAGAAGACAAAAAAAATGTGAATGGTTCTACTATGGTTAAAAGGACAAAAATCAAACCAAAGTACTTGAAAGCACGTGGGTTCAACTCTAGCAAGAAATACATAGAGCATATATGCTCAACTAGTATTGCTCTCACTAAACCCACCAAGTTTGCTACTTTGAAGTCTAAACAATGCACCAAATTTAAATAACTTGAGATACAAATTTGAAAGAACTTATTTGTGAAAAGAAAGAAAAAAATTATGAATGTAAAATGACTTAAAAGAATAGCTTTATATTGTAGATGTTTGGAGGACTTCAGGGATGTACAAATATCTTCTAAATATTAAATTTTAGATTTTTCTTTGTCATATCTCTTTTATTTGTTCTATTTCAAGCTTTCTCATCATATCTCTTTTATTTGTTATATTTCAAGCTTTCTCATTATTGGAAATGTATTATTTCAAGCTTTCTCATTATTGGAAATGTATTAAAAAAATATTTTTTATTAGAAGTATTGGTTATTATTTATTTTTTCATATATCTTTTTATAAAACATAAAACATTCCACATATGTATGATAACATTCAGCAGTGAATAAAATTGCAATGGTCCTTATATGTTATTTAACCAAACTAAGTAATAAGTCAATGACTATGGTAAAACTAATATGTTATTTAGCCAAACTAAGTAATAAGTCAATGACAATGGTAAAACTAATTGCATTTTTTCCGAATCATTTTCTAGTTTCCAAAACATGAAAGTAAAACATAATAACAAATATATAGTTTACACCGTATACTTAGAGTATAAAATATAAATTACATCACACTTTGGTCATGTACAATTTTTTTTTATATATAATGATTATCATATTCATTACGCAAAGAGTAAACAAATAAAAGAAAAATGACTCTCCTTAAATAAGAATAGTTTCAAAAGATGAAAGTAGAACATGAAAATATTAAAGCATACTAACCATTATAAAGTATACACCATATGCTTAGTTTATAGAATATAAATGAAATCCTATTTTTTGCATGTACAAGTTTTTTAATTATTATCATACTCATCATGCATGCATAGAATAAGGAAATAAAAGGAAAAATATTCTCCTTAAATAAGAAAAGAGCATACATGTATGATTCCCATTGTTAATAACTAACGATGTTAATAACTAACCATGATTTGTGGTGTGAAACATATCATATATATATATATATATATATATATATATATATATATATATATATATATATATATATATATATATATATATATATATATATATATATGATAGTGTTTGATTGTTAATAATTAACCATGTTAATAACTAACCATGATTTGTGGTGTGAAATATATCATGTATGTTATAGTGTTTGATGAGACATGAAAATGGTTTGATATATTTTTTAAAGTAACTTCAATAAGATTAGAATAAGGAAATAAAAAGAAAATGATTATCCTTAATTAAGAAAAGAACATACATGTATGATTGTCAATGTTAATAACTAACCATGATTTGTGATGTTATAGTGTTTGATGAAACACGAAAATGTATGATTGTCATTGTTAATAACTAACCATGATTTGTATGATTTGTGATGTTATAGTGTTTGATGAAACATGAAAATGGTTTGATATATTTTCTAAAGTAATTTAAAAAAATTAAAATAAGGAAATAAAAAGAAAATGATTATCCTTAAAGAACATACATGTATAATTGTCATTGTTAATAACTAACCATAATTTGTGATGATTTGTGATGTTATAGTGTTTGATGAGACATGAAAATGGTTTGATATATTTTCTAAAGTAACTTTAATAAGATTAGAATAAGGAAATAAAAAAAAAAATGATTATCCTTAAATAAGAAAAGAACATACATGTATGATTGCCATTGTTAATAACTAACCATGATTTGTGATGTGAAACATATCATGTATGTTATAATGTTATGATAGTGTTTGATGAAATATGAAAATGGTTTGATATATTCTTTAAAGTAATTTTAATAAGGTTTGTAAATATTATAATTTTTTAATTTTTTTTACATTCATTCTTAAAAAGAAAAGGAAGAAAACAAAAATTAATAAGATTTATAAATATTATAATTTTGTAATTTTTTTTACATTTTTTAAAAGAAAGGGAAGAAACAAAAATTGTATTAAAATAAGATGAATATAAAACTTAAATTATTTAAGTACAATAATGAAATGATAATGCAAAAATATGATCATTCTTTAAACAACTTAGTTATTGCTTTGAGTTTAAGAATTATTTTATTATATGTTGAAATCCTAGTTAATAAAGGTTAAAAAATTGTATTAAATTAAAATGAATTTAAAACTTAAAATAGTAAATGAATTTAAATATTAACCAATGACATATCACATATACTCTAATTTAATACAAATAGATCATGTCATTGATAAAATGTGCTTGACATTGTTGGCATAGGAGCAGACCCAGGGTTCAATGCTCAAGAGTGTACCAACAAAACCTTAGCTATCGGCCTTTTTGGCAACACCTGCGAAGTAGATGCAGTCTCACTCGAGGTAGAGCCAAGGGTGGTTGCAAGACTCAGGTGTCTGCAACCTTAGCTAGGACATAGACCTATGATTATCTTTCTTACAACGCACTTAGCATCAGTTATTCCTTAACATACATTTATTAATACACTTCACAGAAAGCACAGAGCACCGCAGTAATTACTCATATCTGGCACTTAGCAATGATAAACAAGTTATACCTAATAGATTAAGCACTTAACATCTTATATATCATATCTAGCATGCATTCATATCTCATAAGCACAAAGCATCAATAGATCTATCTAAACATATCAAAGCACTTAGCAAGAGAGAGACAAACACATCAACACAATACACAGAGTTATTGTGGTTCACCCCCACCCTGGGGCTACGTCCACAAAGTTTTCTTCTGTTATCATCTTTTGTAAACCAAGTTATAGCACAAAGCCTTCAAGATCCTACCCCGTCTAGGACAAGAGATCTACGCAGCTCGCTAGATCCTCTTTCCCCAGGTAGATCCAAGCACTAAGTCCTTCATTGATCCATGCACTCAACACTTACAATACTTACAGTAGTCACAGAGCTCTTACAGTCACACAAACGTCTAATCACATAGATCTACTTTATGCACTAAGTCATTCACTTTACATCACATAGCTAACACATGCATCTCTTTTCTTACATTTCCTACCCTTTTATTTATACATACAAAAGGCCTAAATAAGGGCCGATATCCCTTTCCCATTATCCCCAAAAGCCCAAAAAGCCAAAAAATCCCTAAAAAGGGGAGGAGATCCCGTGATCTCCTCTTCGCCATGCACTCCTTCTCTGACTATATGTCAGAGTACCAAATCAGTCAAATATGACCAATTATTCCTCAAAACTTGGTCAAGGGCTAACAGGCCCCCAACACTCACTTGTGACTCGTCCCGAGTCACTTAGGTCTGGCTAATTCTGCTTCAAGCACATCAAGTTTGGCTCGAGCTACTTCGACCTGTTGCTTTGTGATTTCCTCCTACTCAGTGAACTCCTGGATGAGTGTGTTATTGACTGGTCCTTCTAGGTGTTACTCTGTTGTAATCACGACCTGTTGTAGCTATGTCCCTTGGTTCTCAATCTCTAAAAATAGTTGACATGCCTTATCCTGCAAAGGTTGAAGTTGTTGCATCACTTCCATGACCTTTCTCTAGATCATGTGGATCTGCTGCTGTGCGACGCATTTCTCGTGGGACCGCTTCATTTTCTCTATGGTTGATAGGCCTTCAACTGCATCTGAAGTCTATCTGCATGCTACTTCACCTCCTGGAGCTGCGACTCCAGTTTATGCAATTCTGAGTTCTCAATCAAGTTCTCATGTATCTGCATACTTCTGGTACTTAGTTGTTTGCATTCTTCAGTGAGTTCTTTAATCCTTTCTACTATACCCTTGGCATTTATTTCTCATTGGTCGCGCTCTTCTTGCAGGGTACTTGGGATGATCTGAAGCTCTAAGTCCACGACTCTTTGTTGCAGTTGCTAAATAACTTCAGCAAGCTTCATCACTTGACAGTCTAAGGCTTCTTCGGCCTTTTTTTCTAAGACGGCCACAGAGTGAAATGCTCTGTTGACAGCGTCTTCGATCCTGATTTGCTTCGCGAGAAGCTGCTCCTTCTCCTTTTGGATTTTTTCTCTGTCTTTATCAAATTTCGCTTGGATGGCCTCCTTCTCTTACGGTGCAACTTGGCACTGCTCTATGATTTCCTCCTATGATTGCTTTAGGGCTTGGGTGGCCTGCGTTGTTACTTCTTCTACTTTCCGAAGGCGTACTTTGACTATGTCGGTAATCCTGCGGAGTTGAACTGATTCATCTCCTGCTTCTGTTGTTCCTTCTGGCATGGGTGGAGTGGAGACTGTGTAGTTAGACCGAAGTGCTCGCTGCACTACTTGGAGCTCAGCTTCATGGTGCCAACCCACTCGGCCCTCAGGTCGAGGATCCGCTTACACAGGATCGTTCTTCTTACACTGGCCCGAAGAGCTCTCGACAATTGGCTCTTCTATTTCCCTTTCGGGAAATCTTCACCCACAGAAAACCTCGGTGAATCTCCCTTCACACTTCGGGAGATCGGACCCCATGGTTCGCGAGTCCTTGTGGTCAAGCACTTTGTGCCTTCAGACCTCCAAACACCGATATGTTGAGTTCTGAAAAAAATGCTGGAACTTTAATGTTCCACCTTCCCAAACAACAATCGACGGTTCTGGATCTTCCCTTTGATTCGACGGTCAGCACAATTTCATGACCCAGGAACTCAAGATATCCAAATCTCAAGTTCTATGTCCCCTCTACCTTCCAGGTCCCACAACTCTTGCTTCCAAATCTCGTGATACCCGAAATGCCGATACGGGCATGCTCCTTCTCTTGTTAGCGCCCTCCACGCATGACCACCGGCTAGGCCTAACTCTATCACTTTTCGCTTCTCATAGTTTCGTGAGTTTCGATGTCGAACTCCCGACTCTTGTCTCGTGAATATCCGAGACACGAGAGGTCAATGGGATATTGAATTCTTTCAACAGATGACACGCATCCACCTGTCTCTTCCATGGACCCACCTCAGACTTCACAATTTCACGAATCCAAATGTCGAAGCTTCGGTCCTTCCACCCACGAATTCCCGAAATGAACTTTCAGGGGTAGATCCAATAGTCCACGTTGATCTTGATCAATGGCTCTGGTTTCCCTTGGGCTTGTGCTTCAGAATAGCGGCCACTATAATCTCCCCACTTGCCTGCAAGATCTCACGGCTCGCGGGACTTCGTGAATTCTCCATGGATAATTAATACCATTCGTCTCTTCCTTCAAGAACTTCTGCACTCTTAAACAAAGTGTTTTGCCATGGAACTTAACCACCTACAACACGAACTTGTGACGCCTCCTTTCAACGCCTCAAGGCACCAACCTTCTGTGCTTTTCTTCGATAACTGCAAAGACTCTATCCCTCCTGAGCTTTCTCCAACTCTGAGTCTTAAAGAATACTTTCTCACGCGCTCCTTGCGGTGAATCCTTCAATTACTTCAAAGAATTGAATTCCTTCGACTCTGCGCACTCCCTGCAGCAGTAGTCCTTTAACAATTTCTTAGGCTCACAAACTCTAAGACTTTACTCGGCCTGCAGACTCCTTGCACGACTCCTGTACTCAACTTGCATGTCTGCGAGAATGAGAACAACGTTAACCCTCATGAGCTTTCAGAGATAAAAATATGAACTCTTGTCAATGCACTCCTTGCAGACAAACTTCACTGCACTCCTTGCAGGAACTCTTGCTCAGATACAGAAACAATTGAAACTCATCCCTTACTCTCTCTCAGACTTCAAACACAAAGCATGAAATCATATACACAGCATATAAAGAAAATGTATAACATAAAGTAAACATCCATGAGCATAACATTCAACATGAATACATAGAGAACAAATACGACACCATGAATTTGAATCGAAGCTCTTTCTATTAATTCAAATCTCTGTACATGGGTGTTTTCAACTACAGCTCTCTGCTCTATGCTCATAATAATCTTTCCACTATACAATGAGGGTGTCTATATCCCGTTTCCCTCTTGTGCTCTAAAACTGTCTAATCTAAGCATTAAATTCTATCTACCTACATTCATTACACTTAAAGGCTCCTATCTACTATGGACAAGAGCGGATCACTCAAGGTCCTTTTACAATAATACAAGCATGCCTCCACTTAATGACTTCATTAATATTTCAAAACATTTTCAAAAAATGTGCTCGGTGCTTTTCCAGATGTTTCTTATCTCCGTGTTGTCTCTCTGCTAGCTATGCTTGCATGCCCTTGCGATGCTCCTGCATCACTTCAATTATGTCATACATTGTTTTTTGCTTGGCCTCTTGCTTTTCTATAATTTCTTCTATGGCTTCATTCAAAGTTGCGAGGAGAAAGATGAAGTCATGGGGGGTGAGTGTGGTCTTCATCTTGGTCACTGTCACTTTTTCTTTCTTCTTAGAGGAATACTTCGAAGGTGACCCTTTTCTCTTCTTTGGAACTTCAACATCGTCTTCTGGTTGTTGTTCAACTTCCTCTAGGTCTTCATTGTTACCTTCTTAATCAGGTGTGATGGAAGTTATCTTTATAGAGTATCTATCTACATCTTGAACCTCTTTAGGCTTCTTTGTTTCCTTTGTCTTATTTGTCTTCTTCGTCTTACTGGGCCTAGGTGTGTCCTGCATAGCTTCTGGGTTGTCAATGTCTGAAATGTCCATTGGATATGCTAGAACAAGGAGGTCCATCGACCATTCCTTGGTGATTTCTCTAGGTCTTCTTCGGTTAGCTTATAATAGGACTAAAGTTGTTCCTGGTGTTCATCAACACGTGGAGTTAGGTATATAAAGTGGCATTCCATGTTGAACTTTATCAGAGGTTGGAACCTTTGTAAAGTGTTCGGGGTTATGCAAGGTTCACCCCCTATGGATGCTTTCAGTTGGTTATAGTATCTGTGAAAAATGGCATTTGATTGCCACTACTTGCTCATGTTTGTCGAGTACCATAAGGTATTGAACTTCGTAGATAATGGTTCGAATGGGTCGAGGTCTGGGAAGGTTGCACCTTCCAGTATCTCCCATGAAACAAAGGAGATCAATATTAGTAGCCAACTAAAGTGGAATTCATGCCCCTGGTCCTGGGCTTCTCTACAGTCAATTTCTAGCTGATTGACCAAGTATTTTGCCTAATTCATTTGTAGTCCCTCTGTGCATTTTCCTGCGAGGTCCACTACAAAGCTTGATACTTGTGTAGGTCTATTCTTACATACCAACTTCCCTACTATCAGCTGACATGTGAAGCGCACTGTGCCACTCTCAATAGAGGCTACCTTGTAACCTCGCGTGCCTTTTTCAACATTTCCATAAGCCTCTTTAATATTTTATGAAAGAGCATGGTTCGTGGTATTTCCGGGGTATTACTCATGGGAATTAGGGCCCTGCATGCTAAGCCTGATAATCCTATTGATCAGCGTCGGATCAACAGTTATGCGACAACTTAACCACAGGTATCCTCCGTGGTAACTTGCTAGCAGCAATTTCACACAAGCAGTCACCTCCCGATGTCTACCGAAGTGTGGTGTTTTCATAATGTTGAGCAGAGTAGACTGCACAAGGTTCATTGTCCATTGTTGAGGGAAAATATTTGAATTTCATCCCTTATTCCTCGTTAAGTACTTAGATGGTGCGAGCATGTTGTAGGCTTTATGGTATCCTAGGTTGAAGCCGCAAAACTTCAACGATGTAACCTTGTCTTGATCTATGCGGTAGGTGCGAACTCCTTTGTGTAGATATGCATTGACTAGGGTGTATTCAAAGTCTCTAGGGACACTGTCCCTATTAATTTCACCACTTAGAGGGGGAATGTAAGCTGGTACAATGGTTGGTACCAACTTTGCATTGGTTGCGTCATCTCTATGCTTAGTTCTCAACTCTGCACCGGCTCTAGATGTTCCAGCTCGAGCAGTCGATGGGGAGGTTGCCACACCTCTCGATGATGAGGGTTGGACTCCAGTGGACATTCCTCTTTCCGACATGACTCTTTATGTCCTTAAGCTAGCAAGTACTTTTCTCACCGATTCTTCTGTTGCGCTAAGATCGTTGGACATGTAAGCTCGGGATCACTGTCTCAGGTTGTTAATGGACTATCGGTACCGTAATCAGCTAGAGAATAAAGTTGGAGTAGTCATTGTTTCATAACGTGGGTATTCTGTAAGCTCAAGTTCTCAATTGGAAAAATTGTCTTACAGGCATGGTGCGACGGAATAAGTAAGTAACTCTGCAATGGATATGAAGCTTCCATGACCGTTGATCTATCCGTTAAGGTGAGGTCCAATGGTGTGGTGGTGGTATTTTAATGCTTCTCTGCCCATCCAGGGTGGAAGTCAAACGGACATATCGGTCAACAACTATATTGCTTCGCCACGGAAAAGTATCGGGTGTCGTTGTTCTGATATCCTGGTGAAGTTCAAATTCTGCATGTTTTCCTTCTGTGGTTTTCCTTCTGTCACATTCTGTAATTTTTCCAACTTCACTTTCTTCCTCATGAGTTTCCTCGACTTCTTTCCAGTGAGCTTCATCTCAGTCATCTTTTTTCCATTCTGATTCTTTTATTCTTTAGGCATGGTAACTTCACATTGTGGGGTAGGGTTCAGGATCAATGTTTCTTCCTTCATTGGCTCTAGGGTAGGTGCCCTACTTTATTGTTCTTGTACTCGTTCATCTCTGACATTCAAGTCTTGATACCTAAATAGATTCATGTTATCCTCTCGTTCTTCGATTAAGTGTGCTATTCTTCTAGCCACGAAAGCCTTTAACTCTTGCTTCTTTTGTTCTAAGTCTTCCTCTTCTTACTTTCGACTTTGATCTTTCACAATCCAAGTTTTTCCTAACAAAACTGGAAATGGAGCACTGCTTTCCATGAACTTAACAATCTCAAAATCTTCTTCGATTGAGGTGCCATGGGTAGTCATGTCTATCTGGGTAATCCGTCCACATAAGGTTACCAATTTTCCTTTAAAAAAGCTTACTCCTCCTAGTGAAGGAACCAAAGCAGGTGTTACCCATGATTTTGGTCATCATGATGATGTATTGATGATGGTGAACTCAGGCTCCTCATAAGAAATTTCTCCTGATAAAAGTTACATTCATCTCTTCCCAGAAAACTTACTTTTGAAGAGGGTTCACAGGTTGCTAGTATACCAGGGTGCGAGAATGACCCATTCTCGCAGGCTACCCTAATCTAGGGTGCGATCTTCTTGCACTGTGCTACATAGCTAGGGTGAAAAATTGTTCTAAAGCATGGAAAAAGATGAATTCTCGATGGTTCTAGAAGGGAATCTTCTAGAAGAATGGGTTGGCATTCGAATGGTTATCCTTGTACTGGATTCCCTGATATTGTGGGATCATTCTTATCCAAGTAACTATATCATTCTCTCCTATATATTGAGGGAATTCTCATGGAAAAGGTTAAGCAAGATTCATTGGAGAATTGGTGAAAGAATTGTGTGAAGGACTTAGATTGAATAGGAGCTTGGAGACTCTAGAAAGTCTATTAAGAGGATTTGATCTTCTTCATACAAGGATTGAGCAAGTGTGTGTGTTGGAGCCAAGATCCACTGAAAGGGAGCTTGCAACATCAAGGCGATCAGGTTGTAATGTTCTACTTTCAATTAATATGATACAGTGGCATGTCCCTTTCCCATAAATCTATTCTCACTTTATTGTGTAATTCCTTGATCATACACATAAGTTGATAGTTGAATATATTTTNCTATCTTCACTTTGGTTGGTTTGTGTTGTCTTGGTCTTGACCTCATGAGATCACTGGAGTGAAGCGGGAGAAACAGAGACCCTAGGAAGTGATACAAAGGTATGTTATTTGTTCCTCCCTACTAGCTAGTTCAATGGTCAAAACTTAGGGAAAGAGTCATGTCCTGTCCTGTTTTTTTCTAGATCCAGGTGGATCTAGGGAGATCTGAGATCTAGACGATTTACCCGCTCATTCAATGCGTCGAGTCGATCACCCAACCCACCTCCGAGCCATTTTCGTCCATTGTCGGTTCTATCGTATACGTTTGAACCCTCATAAGTGTGTTTTTTGTGTGGAATCTGGCCAACTTCTAGGTTTTATCGTTTCACGTCAAGGGATCCAGGTGGATCCTTTAAAGGTTGAGGTGATCCTTAATCTCCCTCCTCCTTCTACACTTCGCCAGTTACAAAGTTTGTAGGGGAAAGCAAACTTTCTTCGTTGTTTTATCCCAAATTATGCCGAGATAACTCATGGATTTACGGGGCTCCTCAAAAAGGGTTTAGAGTTCGTCTGGGATGCCATCGCCAACAATGCTTTTGAAGCTTTGAAATTGTCCCTAATGCGTGCTCCGCTTCTCTTTCCCCTCGATTACAGTTGCAATTATTTCCTTTACCTTGCTGCCTCGAATTATACCATTGGTATGGTTCTCGTCCAAGAGGATGATGCTAACGATGAACATGTTATCTACTACTTGAGTCGAAGTTTAATGCCTACTGAAATCAAGTATTTGCATGTCGAAAAACTAGTCTTGGCTGTCGTCCAAGCCGTACAACGCTTCCAGCACTATATCCTCTCGTGCAAGACTACAGTGATTTCTAACTGTAACCCTATGCAACACATTCTCACACGTCAATTTCTAAGGGGAAAATACTCCAAATGGATTGTGATACTCCAAGAGTTTGACTTGGAATTCGAACGTGCCAAGTCCAAGAAATCCTTAGTATTTGCTGAGTTGATATGCGACTTTTCCTATTCTGAAACGGAAAATGTAGCAGCTGATTCATTACCTGATGAATCTCTTTTCCTTATTAGCACTGATGATCTTTGGTATGGTGATATCATTATATATCTCCAAACCCAGACTTTTCGGCCAACTTTGTCTAGTACTGAGCAACGTCGAATACGTTACCAAGCTCATCAATATATTATCCTCGGAGATACTCTTTATTGTCAGGGGATTGACTCTGTTTTTCGACATTGCCTAACATTTGACGAAGCCGAGAAATCTCTGAATGACTGCCATTCTAGAGCCTGTGGTGGTCATATGTCTGGGTATGCTACTGCCTAGAAGATCTTATGAGCAGGGTATTTTTAGCCTTCTTTATTTAACGACTGCATAATCGTCATTCAAAAATGCCATGCTGGCCAGACCTATAATAACAAGATACGGTCACATCTCACTCCTCTTCGCCCTGTGGTCTCAGTTGGTCCCTTTGCGAAAAGGGGCATCGATTTCATAACATGTCACCCTCACTCGATCGAGGGGCATGGATACATTATTGTAGCCGTCGATTACTTTACTAAATGGGCCGAGGCGATGTCAAAATTTGACAACACTAGAAAGACCACAACATTATTCATTTTTAATCATGTCATAGCTCGTTTTGGTGTTCCCCAAGCTATCGTCACTGATCACGATAGCCACTTTCGAAATTTCATGATGTCTAAACTTACTAAAAAGTTGGGTCATCGCCATGAAAACTCAATGCCCTATTACCCATAAGCCAATGGCCAAGTCGATGCAATTAACAAAGTTCTCATAACTATGTTCCAACGAATGATAGGGATTCACAAAACAAGTTGACACACAATGTTTTTTTCGTCATTGTGGGCTTACCGGACATCCGTCAAGTCTGCTACTGGGTTTACACCTTTCCGGTTAGTCTATGGTGTGGAAGCCATTCTCCCGATTGAATGCAAGATACCCTCTTTAAAAATAGTTTTTGAACTCCTACCAAACACTTTTGCTGAAGAAGAACGTCTATTGTATCTTATGCGATTAGAAGAAAATCAACGCAATGCCACCCTAGTCATAGAAGCTCAGAAAAAATGTGTCAAGGCCCAATATGACAAACATGTCAAGCCTCACATTTTCTCCGAAGGAGATCTTGTTCTCCTCTATGAACAAGATCGAGATATGTTAGGAGCTGGAAAATTCGAAGCCATGTGGCGAGGTCCTTATATCGTTCAACAAGTTTTAGAAAAAGGAGCTTATGAGTTGGTAGATTACGATGGTATCCCTTTGAGTGAACCCAGGAATGGGTTGTACTTGAAGAAGTACTATGCATAAAATCATTTGTGCACGAGTACTTGTATTTTACTTGTATCATACTTCTTGTGTGTTACTATAGCTTGCTTTTGTCATTATCTAGTCTTTTCCCTTATGTGACGTTGTGTTTGATTTCCATATGTCAGGGTCTTCGCTACCCTATATTGGCTTCGCTGATGGCGCTAGTCGTAGTACTCAGAACCTTGCTTCTGTTGCATGGGAAATTTATGCCCCTACAAACAAACTTGTCTCCTTACGAGGTGTGTGTCTCAGCCGTGCGACCAACAATATTGTAGAGTATAGCATCGTTATCGAATTATTGGTTTATCGATGCTATCTTTCTTGGAATTCGTCATTTAGTTGTGCAACTCGATTCGCAGCTTGTAGTACTATAGTTAAGTAATGTCTATACTATTCAAAGTCCTACTTTGTTACGGGTGTATTTGCGAATTCACCTCTTGGAGCGTTATTTTGATTATATTGAATATCAAAATATTCCTAGATGTTTAAATACATTAACTAATGCATTGGCTAACTATGTATTAGACAGACATTTGGATCATTTATAAATCAATCACATCAATTTTCACACAACACATGATAAGCCGGTAGAAGTCATCTGTATATATAACGATCAAAAGAGGTTTTTACAAAAAGTTTTGTCCGAAGACCAAAATGTCAAAATTTGAAGCTCATAGCTTCTACAAAGTGACGTCATGGATAACGTTCATGGTAACACACGACTGCCCGGGAAACTCTACGGAGCAATCGACTCATGGACTATGACACTCCTACTGTATGATGTTGATCACGTCATGGAACCTCTCCAAGAGGCATGTCTGGAATATTTGTTGTTAAACCCTCTAGGTTTTGTTCCACTACTTGATAATCCCCGGCTTCCCATTGTGGCACTGGTGCTACCTCTCCTTGTCATTGAATAGGAGAAGTACCAGGAGGTCGGTAAGGTCCCACATCTATGTCATCAAAAACAAATTTTGTATTTAGTCTTTGAACGAACATATAAAAAACATTTGCATATGATAAAAATTCACAAAAACATTTAAAAAAGGAAAAAATTGTGTACTTCTTACCAAGTTCTCCCCACTGAGCATTCTCCAGCAGGACTAAGTCTGGATCTCCTCGGAAATCCAACCCAACATAAGCATAATCGTCGACCATCAACATTTGTGGTCGCAACTAATCAAAGAAGGTATCATCATACTTGATGATTGGTCCCGCTATGTGCCAGGCCATGAGCCGACACCATCTCTGCATTCTTGGATCCTTGGGAGCCAGTAAATTCCACTCAACCTGTAGCCTCAGTAATGGAACCCTCTCGAGAAAGAAGGACACTAACAAATATTTGTACCCAAATTTCTTCAGGTCGCCTCGTCTGCATTTGGTCAACTACTTTTTCATACTACGAAGCACAGCATCTGCCCAGTTAAAAACCCGAGGTTCAGTACACTCTATGGCATACTGGAAGTAACTCTGTAGCGCCATGTGAGGAGTGGAGCTCCCAGCCATCTCAGCTATGGTGAACAGGATAGTGCGGAGGGTCAAATCCTGCACTCCCCAAATAGCTACTTTCCCTTTCTTCCTCTCTGCCTCGGGAACACAGTGTAAGCAACAGTACTCACTCATGGGCAGCCCACCACCTCTGCTACCAGTCAGGCTCACATGGTACCCACATCGTGACAGTCCAGTCAAGAAGTAAATGTCCTCAATATATAAGGACAGTTTGTGGACCCCTACATGAAATACCTATTGATCAGGATCCCACATATGCACAAGGTACTCTAATAACCTGACTTGGGCCCTCATGCCTAGGATACGAAAGTACTTCAGAAGACCACAGTTTCTCAAAGCGGAAATAGTGGGTGGATGATTTCCGGCAATGGAATTGTCTTCTTCATTCTCCCTTTTGTGCCATTCAAGAACCATTTTGATGGCCAACTGCCTGCATAAGAAGCACAAGAAGAGGATTAGTAACTCTATTCATGAATTGGTTCTTTTTCATTGAGAAAAATTTTAAAAATTTTTATGCTTTGCGGTTCTCACAGGTGCCTTTTAGGTATAGTGCAAGAACCTCGCAGGATGTTGTGGGCTCACCTGCGAGAATGACCCATTCTCGCAGATCCTGTGTAGCCCACCTGCGAGAATGGCTGAGTGCAAGTAGGGCTCACAAAACAAACTCAAAATATGAGTTTTAACCAATGAAAATGCAAAATAAAACCATGAAAGAGTAGAGGACAAAGAGCCTACCTCACTATCATTGATGGCTAGTCAAATGGATGCTCGTAACTCCCACAATCTGACGCCGAATTTTGAGGGTAAAAGAGGGGTTTTTAGGCTCAAATAGTGAAAAGTGAAAATGATATGGTAAAAAGAATTTTTATTTCTTTATATTGAATTTTACCATGTTATTTAATTTTTAATAATTGTTTATTTATTAAAACCTAAACCCTAATTCCATTTTGAGTGTAACTTTTGTAGGCGTAATGACTTCGATGATTATGTACAGGGATGCGGACATATTTTTCTTTTTCATCGCATGTTTTGGTTGTTTTTCATGGTTTTTTGCACAAAACCTCGAGCTTGGTCTTTGTCCGTTCTCACGCTCGAAAACACATGAGAACGCGATCGAGCATACTTCTATCACTTTTTTGGGCTCAACAAGGTTATACAAAAAAGGAACCCCCCTGGAGTCCTCTTTAAGCTCTTTTCAGACTCTCTAAACATGAAAAGATAGTCGAGCGACCTTGCTATTTTCACGCTCGATAAAGTATTTGAAGAAAGCGTCTAGTGAGTGATAATTTATCTCTTTTTCGGTCTCATCAGACTAGTTTACGAAAAAGGAACTGAGAGAGTTCTCTTTTAAGTGTTTTTCCAAAACTCTATAATCATGAAAAACCTTCGAGTTTTCTAGCTCTGGACTTGTTAAACAAACATTGCCAGACCCGTGATGGGACCGAACCACTCCTTCTTAGGGTTCGTTAAATATACTTCGAGGGACCCGTCTGAAGGACGAGCTTACATCAACAAGCATGTGTTATCCTCCTCAATCTTGCGTAAAAATAAAGAGGTACTCGCCAGAAATGGTGGGGGAAAATTTGGGAAAGGGATATGTTTTCATCTTCGTATTAATTGGCAGTAAGTGTCGCTCTTGAACATGACACCCCCTATTCATTATTTGAAGCCAGTTTGGGAAATCCATTTGTCTCTCATTCGATTT
>ML782827.1:79169-115017 GCA_009831015.1 Picea engelmannii
AGCTCTAACCTTTCATTCTTCTTTTCTTTTCCGACTCTGAGAAATCTGACTCTCTTTTGTTTTCCATAAACACAATGCTCACAGAAGTCCAAATCAATTTGTTTAAGATCTGGCAACAAATTTCTTTTGTGAATTATCTGCATACCCTTTTCACTCATGTGTCCCAGCCTATGATGCCACAGTGCTATATCCACTCCTCTAGAAGCTAAAGATATAGAAGAGTCGGTATTACCAGTACATAAATACAATGTACCTACCTTCTCTCCTTTCGCTATCACCAATGATCCTTTGATGACCTTCCACGACTTATATGTAAATATGGATATACAAACTTCACTTGCCAACTGCACTGTTGAAATTAGATTTTTCCTTAAATCTGGAACATGTCTTACCTCGTTCAATAACCATTGGTTTCCATTGCGTTGCTTTACTTTTACCTTTCCCATTCCAACAATTTTGCATGGTGTTTCGTCACCCAAATGAACATGTCCAAAATCACCTTGAACATAATCTAAAAAATGTTTCCTATGGGGTGTGGCATGAAATGAAGCCCCTGAATCTACTACCCAAGACTTAGAAATATTATCTATAGAAAGAATCAAAGCATATTGTAACACATCACCTGTTACATTTGCCTCCTGATTTCTCTCCTCCTGTCCATCTCTTTGTTTCTTTGGAGCTCTGTAGTCTTTCTTCAGATGTCCTTCTTCCCACAATTCTAGCACTCTATCTTTCCAATTCTGGATTTGGATCTGCCCTTCCTAGAATTACCATGGTTTCCTGAGCCCTTTCCTCTATCCTTTTGTCTTCCCCTGTTCTTCATGTTCAACGCATTACCTGATATATCACCTGTGCTTTTCCATCGCATTTCCTCACTAAGGATAACACCAACAACATCATCAAATTTTAAAGTATTTGAACCAGAGACAGAGTTACTTACAGCCATGACCAAGTCGTTCCATCTTTCTGGCAATGAGAACAATATTAGAAGAGCCCTAACCTCATCATCAAAGTCCACTTTTACGGAACTTAGTTGATTAGTAACCGTATTAAATTCATTTAAATGATCTGCAACAGACCCACCTTCTGACATCTTCATATTAAATAATCTCTTCATTAGAAATATCTTATTGGACGCCAAGGGTTTTTCATACAATTTGGCCAATGCATCCATCAAACCCTTCGTTGTCTTTTCTTTGGAAATATTGAAAGCCACCGACGCTATCAAGATCAGCCATATCGTTCCTAGAGAATTTATGTCAAGAATCTCACATTCTTCATCCTTCATAGCCGCCATCTTTATTTCTATTCCATCCAATGGTAGGAATAGATCCTTCTGATATAAATAGTCTTCCATCTGCATCTTCCATAACTGGTAGTTTTGGCCGTTAAATTTCTCGACCCTAAACTTTCCATCTTTTGAAATTGCTCCCACTCGAACTAGGAACCCTCTTTTCCTGTGAGTTGTCTTTCACTCTAAAACTAGTTGTTAGAGAAATAGGATCGTGGAGCAATAAAATAAAACATATATGGAAACAAAACATAGAAGATACACAATACAATAGAGACACAGAGTTATGTGGTTCACCCAATGTGGGCTACATCCACCAAAGAAATTGTTAGGTCATTCCTTTATTATTATCCAGCATATGAAGGGATACAACCTATAGCAAATTTGTTGTAACTTCTTCTTCTTTCTCTCACAGTCTCCTATCTCAGAATACAATATTCGCCATCAACCATAGCCGCAATACATTTCCCTCATAAAAGAGGGTTGCCTTCTAGGGAAAAAAACCCTAAAATAATCTCTACCGTTAGATCTGAGACCTTGTAATGAACGATCCATATTTAAAATGAAATTACAATATACATTTACAAGGCAATTTTTCCTTCGGGGGCTTCGCCCCTGGACCCCACAAAGGGGGTACCCCCCCTCTTCACTCCCCCGTGTGGAAGAGTGTACATACTTCTGGGGTGTAAATACTTCATGGGGATAAACACGACTAAAAGTAAAAGACCTCTGAATCAAGAAGATAATCAGGCTCCACAACCAACAATTTCTGACAAACTGGAGAGGAATTTTTAAAATCCCCGAGATTTTTTTGTCAAGGACAAACCAGATAATAAAAACCTCTCTCAAATTTATAAAACATGCCATGGATTGGGATATTCGAAGGAATCTTTGAGCCCTATTTTTCAGTTTTCATGATTTCCTGTCCAAGACATGTTTTTGCAACACATAGTCTGGCCAGCTGGAGATGAATTTCAAGAAACTGAGAGAGATTTTTCTTTATAAAGATCTTAAATACAAAAAAATCTCTCAGTTTCTAAAAATAGTTTTTATCAGTGAGATACGATGTCATATTTAATGCCTATTTTCCCAGTTTGTTGCACAATCCGTTGTGTGTTTTGTTGTAGGTTATTGTTGCATAGTAGACTTGTTGTGCAAGGGTGACAGAGTGCCCAACGGTTCACAGGATGACTCATCACAACCATATGGTCTAATTTTGATCATGATCAATTATTGTAAAGAATATTTCGGTTAGGATTATGATTTGGCAATTTGGGTTTTCTATTTTTAGTGAATCCGTTGAAGCTATTGTTCTTTCAAAGAAAACGGATCCATGATTCTAGGAGGGACTAGTTCGACCCTAGCAGCCAAGGGTGACATTAGATTTCTATATATGGGGATCATTTTCATTTAAACAACGTTGGTTGGCAAATGTGGTAGACAATAGTTATTGTATGTAATCTGAGTTTTGACTGGAATTTAATGCAAAGGTCATGTAGCTTAACGAAAAGATTCTAGTTGTAACAGTTGGATATATGGTGCTTCTTTCTTTGCGTATGTGCTTTCCTGTTATCTTTATTTCATATCTTTTTCTTTCTATTTCGGAATGAATTACAAACCTATGGATTCGTTGTACAACACCCCTTTTTCATGCCACTTAGACAAAAATGTTTTCCTCTAAAGCTAACTCTGAATTCGTCCACAACAGCGCTCCTGAGTTACTTCTTGTAATTTCTCCCGCCACACACTACGTCTTTACACTGAAGGATGTTGCTCATCTAGCCTTATCCTCTCAAGCTCAATCACTGAGTCATTTGTCCCGTCTCTTCCTTAGACCGACCCCATAGCCTAAGTCTTACTTTCCTGTGCCAATATAACCAGAACCCATCATATCATAGGTGTTAAACCTAGCCATTGTTTTCAAAGTCATATCCTGTGTGGAGACCGCGCCATTTATGAGAGAGCCCTCTCCATATCTGAAAGGCTAGTTTCGGGTCTCAAAGTTGGTTGAAAAAGTTACCTTCATCATTTGTTTATCAGCCTAACAGATTTACAGAGTACTAACAATAAGCATGCATATTCGGAAGTCTGATTCCGTATATGTGCATTTATGAAAGTGCTTGGTTTCTATAAAAACACATATATGGAAGACAACTTCAGTATATGCACACTTCCATATTTGGTTTTTTTTATATGTACGCTTTTGTATATGTGGATTTACGGAAGTGTTTCTATATATGTGCATATACAAAAGGTGGCCACTTTATTATATGTGCATTTACAGAAGGAAACGTCCATAAATGTTCATATACGAAAGCTTCCTTCTGTATATTCTCGCTTTCGTAAAGTCTGCATTTACAAAAGTCGACTTATGTATATGCGCATATATGGAAGTGCACATTTACGGAAGCTACCTTCTGTACATGTGCATTTATGGAAGCAAACATATACAGAAGGTGACCTCCCTATATGTGCATTTATGAAAGCGGGTATATATGGAAATACATATATATGGAATCCATCTTAGACTGTATATGCACATTTACATAAGTGGTCCCCTTCCAAAAATGTGCATATATGGAAGTTGCTTTCTGTAAATGTACATATACAGAAGTGTGTGTATACAGAAGTCGGATTCCATATATGCGCATATACAAAAGTGTGCCTTCATACATGCACATTTATGAAAGTGTGCATATACAAAAGGAAATTTCCCTATATGCATATTCATGAAAGTTGTCTTTCGTAAATGTGTATATACATAAGCACACATATACGAAAACCAACTTTCGTAAATGTGCATATATGGAAGCAAACTTTTGTATATGCACGCTTTCGTATAAGCCTATATACGAAAGTTGGCTTCCGTAAATGCACATATATGGAAGTGTCCACCTTTTGTATATGTGCATTTATGGAAGTCTCCTTCCATAAATGCACTTATATGGAATCCGTCGCTTTCTATAAATGTGCATATACTGAAGCACTTATGTAAATGCACATATACGAAATCCAACTTTTGTAAATGCACATATATGGAAGTTAGTTTCCATATATGTTCATATATGAAATAATTAGTTAGCTCCATATATGTGCATTTATAGAAGTCACCTTCCATAAATGTGCATATATGGAAGTGACCGAATTTCAACAAAGATACCAACTTAACGAGAATTGTGACCTCAAAACGAGAACTCTGACCCAAAAAACCCATATTTTGGCGTAAAAAACACCAAAATCAACCCTAGAATCAAAAAGTGGTTCTTCCGGTAGCACCACATTTTTTGGAGGTGGCTAAAATTACAAATTTTTGAAATTGCTATAATCGTTGTCTTTACAAGATGACAAAAACCTTCAAAAAAGGGGTCGAATTTAAGGTTTTAGTCATCTTGTCAAGACAACGATTCAAAAAATTCACAATTTTAGCCACCTCCAAAAAACGTGGTGCTACCGGTAGGACCAACTTTATTTTGTGAAAGAAAACATTGACAATAAATACCATTGCGAAATAATACCTTGAAATTGACTCCTAAATCAAAACTAGTGTCGGGTGAAAATTAATTAATTATTATTTTTAATAAATTTACATAACAAAAAAAACTCTCTACATCTTGGATGCCTATGTAATGTAATTATTTATTTAGTGAAATAGAATTTATGACTTTTTTCGAGGGAAAAAAAATTACACAAAAAAACCCGAAAAAAAAAATAACAAATGAATAGGAATATTTTTTTAGTTAAAAATGAAAAAAATAACCATTTTTTCATTGAAAATGAAGGAAAAACCCAATTTCTTCCAAAACAACGCAATTTAAAAAATGTATATAAAGAAAAAACAAAAACAAAACAAGATTATTAAAAAAAAAAAAAAAACTAGCATACCCCCTAAACGGGTGAATGGGAATGTCGAAGTAATTTAAGGGGTTCTCATATAAATGTTGCTAATTGGAATCATAAATATATTGCAATTAAAATGATCTTATTGGTTGTTGGTACACTATTTTGATGATGACCTCTTACAATTAGTGAAGGTTGTATAATTTGAAAAGAGAGAATGTATATCCCCGTAGACTAAAAAACGTGATATATATTCCCCTAAAAGGGGAAAGGAGAGCACCCAAAATGTGAAAAAAATAATGATGCAAGTGTTTAGATGAATGATTTATGTGAGTCTTGGTTCTTTGCATTTGAACGATAATAAAGAAAAATTATTTAAAAAAAAACCTTCTTGTCTCTCCGCCTTTAGTTCTGCCTTCAGTTTTGTATTATGGAACTCAAGGGAGAGGAAGCTTGAGAAGTTGGAGGAATACACTTATCTTTGGAAAACTTCTCTCCGAGGACACGATAAAATTGCTTACAACTCCAAAGTATCTCATTGAAGATGAGAAAGTTATATTAACATAAAATTTAACTTATAAAAAAAATGAAATAAATTTAAACTTAATATTAGTAATTCAGTATTAAAATATAATTTTAAATTATTAGAAATTCAGTATTAAAATATAATTTTAAATTATTAGTAATTCAATATTAAAATATAATTTTGAATTATAAAATTTGAATATTAATTTTTTTTATACATCTCATATTTAATAAATGAAAAGTAAATTAAAATGTATACGTATAATAAATTAAAATAATATGTACAATAAATTAAAATGAATATGCACATATATTATTATTTAATATTAAAATACAATCTTGAATTTTAAATATAATGAAATTTTAATTTTAATTTATTTTATACTCTTTATTATTTAAATCGAAACCCAAAAACTAAGGTTTCTCGCCATTTTTTAGCTCGCAATCTCGGCTCCTTTTCCAAGAATATGTATTAAATCAAAGCATACATATTCAACATATGAATTAAATCTAAGAATTAAGACCCGACATATTAATTAAAACTAATTAATTTATGTTTTCTTTATTTATATTTAAATCATTTAACTCATATATATATATATATATATAATGCTTCATTTTATATTTACATTCTATATTGTTCTTAGATTTTAATTTGTTAATGTGTTATATATATATATATATATATATATATATATATATAATATGAATAAATCTTGAATTAAGCTCCAAATTGAGATGAATTTGTGTTTTCATTACTTAATAATATCAAATTAACGATGGATGTATGTTTACTATTTTTTAAATAATAGTATAACCCTACATAATTGACTTTGTCAAATTGTACACTTGTATAACATTATATATTTGACTTTATCAAATTGTACACCTTCACTTGTGTGAATGAATGTAATACCCCTTGTTTCCCCAACATGTAAATATAACTATAACTTGCTAAAAGACTATGGGCAGACTGAATATGTGTGGGTGTTGGAATTGATGAACCTTTTTGTTATAAAAGGTAATGTATATATTTTGTTAGTAAATAAAATGAAAAGTGTTGTATAACTGTTGTAGGAGTTTGTCAAGGTAGATCATGATGCATGAGAGAGATGGTTAGGGGAACCAGTAATGGTTGAGATGACCCACACCAGACCAGTACTTTACTTGATTTAAAGTATTCATACCCAGAACAATCCTTTGACCCAGAAAAATAAATTATCAGTCAGGCTAGTAGTTGGGAAGTCCTCCTCAAGAGTCAATGAGGAGATGGGCATAGTACCCATTTGAAAACTTCCTGACCTGACCATGAAATGGGGATTTGGACCCACGAAATTTTGCTGAGGAAGGAAATAAAAGAAAGGAAAATTGTTGGCTGAGGAAGAGGGTGCAATGGGAATGCGTCCGGTGACCATTTCTAAAGAGGGAGAGCATGTGTAGCTCACTGGTTTTGAAAAGAACTAAAAAACAAATTTGTTCTCGGTACAGAAACTTGTTGGGAAGAATTTTTAGTCCAAGTTGATAAACGGGGTTGCAAAGAAGATGAGTGACTGAGTAAGTACTCATTGCAGACCCCCTTTCTTGGTGGAGAGAAAATCGATCTGCCAAGTTCCTATGGGAGGAGGAGAGTGGCCTCCATCCCTGGTTGTTTTTGAATGGAAGGAAGAGACTCTCTCAAAGCATCATGATCTAGCTAGGGGGTGGTCAGTGGTAAATCCATCCAAGAGTTATTGTGCCTACGGTTGGGTGGAAAAGGGCACCCCTTTCAGCAGTTGCATCACTATCTGATTTTTAGATAAGTATACTTGGTTAGAGATTTGTAGTGTTTAGATCAAAGAAAATTTTATACTATGTTCTAGAAATGTGTAAGTTTAATTTTTGACAAACGTAACTTGAGAAATTTAAGAAATATAAAGATAATGTCTTAGTTGAATCTCTTTGGATTTAATTTCTTATCTCTTGACTATATGTGTGCTAAAGTAATATTTCTGGGGGTGGATGTTGTGGTTGGTTGTGTTGTACAGTTTAATGCATGCTGGGAAATTGATGACTGAGCAGTTAAAAATATCTATAACACATCTTAAAGAAGAGAGAGCAATTTTTCTGCGTAATAGTGCTCCATTTTAGTATATCTTCAAATTCCATGTCGAAAAAGTTAGAAGGTATTAGATCTGTGTTGACTTTAGGAAATAATCTCAATTATGGGAAAACGTTAAAAGTCCTTATAGATAATTATTGAGGAAAATAATTAGGACATAAACATGAAATTGGTCTAAATGAAATTAAAATACAAAATTTCTCAAAATTCTATTTGGGGCATAAATAAACATTTATATTTAAGTTGTGTTAAATATCTTAAATTTGGGAAGAATCCCCTTAAATTTTGGTGGGCAGTAAATCCTGGTAAAAACATTGAATTTACTATGGAGGTAAATATTTGTATTAGGACCATTTCCTTAAATTTAGTAAGAGTAGTAAAGCAAAGTAATAAGGAAATAAAATTCTACTCATTTACCCACGAGAAGGGAGAGATTATAATTATATTTTAATTTTTAGGATGGAGAAAATTTCCTTGGAATATAAACTTTTATTTAATCTCTTTATAAAGCCTGGAAAACTATATTTTTCCTTTCTTTATTTTTCTGTAAAAGAAATAATATTCATTTAAAGCATCTAGGTAGCAAAACTGAGTAGAACTATGGAAATATATGTATATATGTTTATATACATATCATTATCATTATCATTATCATTATTATTATTAGTAATATTATTTTATTATTCTGAAAATGTAGGTTAAATCTCTTGGAGCGTAAAATACCTGAGACCCAAAAGAATATAATTATTATTATCATTTTAATGTCAAACACACGAGGGAATTAAATGGTGACCAAATGCTTTACCCTTCTCGTAGTCTTCGAAACTCTGGGAGATCAGAGCTCCGGGGCTCAGGGATGTTTGGGTGATGGGATTCCACGAGCCAAAGTTGTTGAATACCCAAACCCTTCCTTTCCTTGAGCGAAAGGTTGCATAAATAATAAATACAATTATTTATATTATTGTATTTAATATGATCGATTAACATAATTTATTAATATAATATACCTTTAATACAATATATATATATATATATATATATATATATATATATATATATATATATATATATATTATAACCCAAATTATTTCACTGTATTTAAACCATAACGTAATTACAAGGGGGTCTCGTTTCGAGAATTCAGAGCTTCGAGACTCTAGGGCTTCGGGAGAATTGAATTTAAAGAATGTGTGGGAGAGTCGAAGGAGATTGTCCCAAAGAACTCTCTCTCTCTCATATTAAATATTAATATAATATTGGAGAGTTTTAAGACTTTGGCATAATTTTCGAGGAATATAAAACTATATATTATATGATTTTTAAGGTTCATTAATTCATTACACGTAAATGAAGACAAGTCCTCTGAATATTAAATGGTGTGGTAATGTGTGTCAGTGGGGTCACTTTAGAGCTTCAGGACTCTGGGGCTCCAAGAGATTGGAGTATAAGGAATGTGGTGGAAAGTTGAAGGGGGTTGACCTGAAGTTTTCTCTCACTCTCCCTTATTTCAAATATTAATAAAATATTATGGGACTTTATAAACCTGGGCACATTTTTCAAAGAGGTTAATATAATATATATTAAATGGGTTTATTGTGATATTGGTATGTGATAAAGTACCAACACTATTTCCCTTTTTAATTTAATATTAATGTGAAATCACGTGAAGTGTGGACCCTTCGAGAGTTCAGGACTTTGGAGCTCCGAGAATTCGGGACTCTGGAATGTTTGGGGTAATAGAATGAACAAGTAACGAAGGCCTGAACCTACCATTTCTCATTCTAGGATATGCACCAATATCGATATAAACATTTAAGTTGATGAATTATATTATAAATTGATATAATTAATTATATTTGCACAAAGGTATAGTATGAGTGGGACCCTCTCTGGAACTCCGGCATTTGAAATATTTGGGTTCATAAATGCATGATGAGAAATTTTGTCGAAGTCCGGAGGCTTAGGTATTAATGGGAATTGATAATCCTGAGTGCCCCCTTTGATATAAATTAATCATATTATAATATAATTAAATACAATTATATTATAATATAATTAAAAAAAGGATCATTTGTGGTTGAATATAGTTAATCATTTTTTCCAGTAAATAACTAAATATGCATATATTTAGATATATATGTTAAATTACGTGAAAACGCATCATGGAGGAATTGAATTAAATACCTCAATTAAGGTTAATCAACTTAAGTATATTATGGAGAAATTATCATCATTTTGTTATAATATAATTACTCATAATTATCGTATAAGTAATTTATCGAGTTTGTGTTAAACTACTTCTAAGAGGGAAAAGAGAAAGTAAAGATTTCAGTAATTACTGGGCCATGGGTATTAGGTTAAGTGAAAAAATTATACCCCACCCTTTAAAAAGTTACTTAAGGTTCGGGTGTGTGACAGAGTGGTATCAGAGCGGGCAACAACACTTGCCCTGCTTGGGCTCATGAACGAGTCGCATAAAATTTTATTAGAGAAGTTTTAAGGGGTAACACCCTATCTTACCCCATTCATAAGAAGCTTATTTAAACCACTACTGAAGAGAGGAATGAAACTTTATGTCATTGTTATATGTTTCAAAAATTTGAAATATATGTTGCTAGTGTTCCAAATAAGGAAGCTAACTTCACCTTACAAATTGTATGTGTTGTTCATAAACTAGTAGATAATTAACTAACAGAAAATGTTTTATCGGCACTCAAATAGTTAATGGATAGCAGGAAAACTACAACGTAAAGAATGGTGACACACCATGAGTTGGGGGAAATCTCCCACAATAGAGAAGAAGAATTTGATGAGAGGAGGGCAGTGAAAACCCCTCCAGATTTGGCTAAAACTGTAAGAAGCCTCATGGTGAATTACAAATTTGTAAGGATGAGAATGAAAGGCTAATAAAAGAATAGGAAAAATAAGCCGAAATTAATGTAGTCCTACTACAAATATTATCAGATATACAAAGGTAGTTGCAACATGGACCAACAACCAGTAATGTGGATAGACATCATACTAAGAAAACCAAAAGTCCACCTGAGATACAAAGGCATGGTCCTGAAAGTTTCCACACAAGGAGGAGCACCTCAAAGAAGGCCCAACATGGAGCCAAGAGACATTCAACGAAAGAATCTTCTAGTGAGGAAACTAACAACTCCAAGGAATTGTCTGGTAGTGAGACTAGTTCACATTCCCAGAGGAGAAGAAAGAAGAGGAAATATTCCAAGAGCCATGATCTTGAAGAGTTTAATAAAGCCAAACCACCCACTTTCTATGGGGAAATTAAAAAGGGGGAAGAAGCAGAATTTGGGCTACTTTTCTTGAAGAAGTACTTCAGAGTCCATGACTACTCTGAAAACTTAAAATATTGAATAGCCATTTTCAAATTGAATGGAAAGGTCTTCATTTGGTGGGAGGACCTTAGGAATGTGAAAGGAATCCATGAGAAGGACTTGTCATGGAAACAATTTGAGAAATACTTCAAGAAGAAGTATCTGTTGAAAAATACTTTGATGGGAATACCAAAGAGTTCTATGAACTCAAGCTAGGACAACTCACAATAGATGAATATATCAACAAATTTCTTGAGTTGATGAGATATGTTCCCTACATAAGGGATGAAAAGGTAAAGATGCAATGATTTATTAGTGGAGTTCCTCAGTCCTTCTAGGACATAATTGAATTTGATGAACCAAAGACTTTAGAAGACATTATCCGGAAGGCAATGTACTGCTATAAGCAATTCAAGAATAAGGCAGAACCTCATAAGGAATGGAAGAAGAAAAATAATTTCGGATTCAAGAAGAAGGGGTTTAAATCCTCAATGTTTAAGAATCATCAGAAAATATCTAAGATGAGCCTTCCTACTAAAAGTGTATATTAGCATAATTTTCCATCTTAGAGTGGTAATAAACCCTTTGGATCAACCCCGGGTAATATTGATAATATAAAGAGAGAAACCTTTAAATGTTGGGGTTGTAGAGAAGAACATTTGTTGAGGGACTACCCACATAGGCAACAGGACAATAGGAGGGTCTACAACATAAAGGAGGCTACCATAGTCAATTATGTGCCTAGGATCATGACACAAATTTATGCAACCATGCATAATAGACAAGATAAGCACCAAGCTTCAGTGGTGGAGATGGAAGGTATGATTTCCAACCATCTAGTTTCCATTTTAATTGACCCTGGTTCTAATTTGAGTTATGTTTCCCCTCAAACTATTGATAAATGTAAATTACAGCAAGCAAAACATGTTAAATCATGGCTTGTACAACTAGCCATTGGAACCAAAAGAAAGGTAACATAGGTCATACCAGCATGCTAATTCATTATGAATGGATTACCCACCCAAGAAACCCTAAACATGTTCCCTTTAGGATCTTATGACCTATTGATTGGCATGGAATGGTTGGTTGCCCATAAAACCAAGATGGATTGTTACAATAAAACTTTGGAGTGTGAAGATGAAGAAGGGAGAAAAATAACCCTACAAGGAATTCAAAATCTTATCTCAGTGAGACAAATATCAACCCTTCAAGTGAATAAGTATTGTAGAAAGGGATGTCCTTTGTATGCAATACAAGTGTTAAACCAATCCTAGAATATCATCTCATATTAAGAGAGTATAAATATGTGTTTCCATAAGAGGTACTAGGTCTACCTCCAAGAAGAGCAGTGCCAATGTCTAGAGCACCCTATAGAATGAGTACACCAGAGCTAGTTAAGCTCAAACTACATCTAAAGGAGATGTTGGACAAAGGTTACATTCATTCTAGTGTGTCTCCTTGGGGAGCACCAACTCTGTTTGTGAAAACGAAGGATGGCACACTCAATTTGTGCATAGACTATAGACAACTCAATAAGATGACCATTAAGAATAAGTATCCCTTGCCAAGGATTGATGACTTGTTTGACCAGTTAAGGGGTGCTACAATTTTCTTCAAGATTGACTTGAGGTCTGGATACCATCAAGTCCGAATTAAGGATGAAGACATCCACAAAATAGTCTTTAGGACAAGATATGGGCACTATAAATTTGTGGTGGTGCCATTTGGGCTTACCAATGCACTAACCACTTTTATGTACTTAATGAATAATGTACTTAGTAAGTTCTTGGATAAATTTGTGTTGGTTTTCATTGATGATATCCTAATATATTCTAAGAGTAGGGAAGAGCATGATCCAGATTTTATGAGCAGAATGAAATGACTACAGATTATTAGTAGATGATTAACACAGAATAACAAAGATACAGTAAAATTGGTTTTCTATTCAATAAGGAAATAAGTTGAAACTGTAAAATGCAACGGAAAACAAGCTTGTTGGAATGGTGGTGGATTATCTCTAAGAATAAATGTGATGGTTGCGCTCATTCACAAGAAGATGACTACAATGAGGCTTTGAAGGCCTTTTTACAATAAACATGAGTGTCAAAAACCCTAGACATCCAAAAACCTAACCCTAGGAGATGAAGCACCAAAAGCCATGTGGACCCTGTTTGGGTAAGTTAGTACATCAACTCCCCGAGGTCATAACTTTTGCATACAATCTTTGTTTTAGGTGTATGATAGCCCATTGGAAAGATCTATATGAGGACTACAACTGTTGACAAAAATTTCATGATGAAATTTTGTGACTTGAACATACCCAAAAAAACGTCATTTAGGGCCTCAGAACGACTCTGGAAGTTCAAGACCCAAAAAACTACTAAAAATAGTAAATTAACAAAATTTCCATAAAATTGTTTTGAACCAGTTGGAAAAGGTGGGTGGTCACCGATATCCATTTGGATCAATCTTCCCTCATTAGGAAGCAATTTTATCAATTGTGTTGAGTTCCCCCATCAGATGAGGAAATTTCTGTTGAATTTGGCCCCGGGTGAGCCACTTGCCTTGGTGCAAGAGCTGCCCTGCTTTGACGACTCGATAAAGTTGGATCCTTTGCTATTGAGTGCCCTTGATATGTGTGTCCACAATATGATCACTGGATTCATGTTGTAGGCAGCCAAGGTTGAGCTTTGTTGGTGTCAGTTGTCCTGCTATGTCTGAGGTGTCTAATAATGGTGGGAAATAAGGCCGAAGGAGGTCCATGTTGAACATTGGGTGCAGGCCAAGGAAAGGAGGAATGTTGAGCTCAAAATAATTATCCCCCACAACCTTGGTGATGGTGTACGTCCCATAACAGAGTGGGCGAAGCTTTCGATGAGGTCATGTATGGCGTTCTTTCTGCAAGTGCAGCCAAACTTTGTCACCCACCTAAAACTTATGTGGCACCTGATGTTGATCATGGCGCTACTTGTACCTTTCATTGGACTTCTGTAGGATATCCTGACCCAGTTGGTGGATGTGTTGGATCCTCTCAATGAACCGGGTGGCTTTGTCAACTTCAGTTGGAGAAGGATATGATTCAGTCGAGGTGACCGCAAGGGGAAGTGAAACATCTATGGGACCCAATGGTTGGAATCCCAACCCCACCTAAAAGGGGTTGTGGTTGGTTGAGCTATGCGGAGCTCAGTTGTATCTATGATGGACATAGGGAAGACTCTCATCCCATGTGTGAGGGTTCTTGGAATTATATATGCATAGGATATGCACGATCATTCGATTTACGACCTCGGTTTGGCCATCTGTCAGGGGGTGGAAGGTCATGGATTTGGTGAGCTTGGTGTCCAGCAGTGACCAGAGGCTCGACCAGAATGTGTTGAGAAATCGACTATCCCAATATGAAACAATGGTTTGTGGGATTCCAAAATGTACCTAGTGGCATTCAAAGAAGAGCTTAGCAATGGCTTCTATTGTGATTCTCTTCTTGTAGGAAACTAGAATCGCCATCTTAAAAAAGTGATCAACAACCACAAAAACATAGTCATTTCCCCGCTTAGTGGATGGGAGGCCCGACATGTAGTCCATTGAGATGGATTCCCATGGCCTGTTAGGAGTAGAAAGAGGGGTGTACATGCCCTATTTCTTAGTGGTCGGTTTGGCAATAGCACAGGCAATGCAGGACCTGATATACGTGCTGACCTCATGTCGAAGTTTTGGCTAGTAGAAATGCTTTTGTAGCATTTCCATTGCCTTTTTTATGCTCATTCACAAGAATATGATTACAATGAGGCTTTGAAGGCCTTTTTACAATAAACATGAGTGTCAAAAACCCTAGACATCCAAAATCCTAACCCTAGGATATGAAGCACCAAAAGCCATGTGGACCATGTTTGGGTAAGTTAGTACATCAACTCCCCGAGGTCCTAACTTTTGCATACAATCTTTGTTTTAGGTGTACGATAGCCCATTGGAAAGATCTATATGAGGACTACAACTGTTGACAAAAATTTCATGATGAAATTTTTTGACTTGAACATACCCAAAAAAACATCGTTTAGGGCCTCGGAACAGCTCTGGAAATTCAAGACCCGAAAAACTACTAAAAATAGTAAATTAACAAAATTTTCAAAAAATTGTTTTGAACCAGTTGGAAAAGGTGGGTGGTCACTAATATCCATTTGGATCAATCTTCCCTCATTAGGAAGCAATTTTATCCATTGCGTTGAGTTCCCCCATCAGATGAGGAAATTTCTGTTAAATTTGGCCCCGGGCGAGCAACTTGCCTTGGTGTAAGAGCTACCCTGCTTTGACGACTCGATAAAGTTGGATCCTTTGCTATTGAGTGCCCTTGATCTATGTGTCCACAATATGATCACTAGATTCATGTTGTATGCAGCAAAGGTTGAGCTTTGTTGGTGTCAGTTGTCCTGCTACGTCTGAGGTGTCTAATAATGGTGGGAAATAAGGCCGAAGGAGGTCCACGTTGAACATTGTGTGCAGGCCAAGGAAAGAAGGAATGTTGAGCTCAAAATAATTATCCCCCACAAACTTGGTGATGGTGTACGTCCCATAACAGAGTGGGAGAATCTTCCGATGAGGTCTTGTATGGCGTTCTTTCTGCAAGTGCAACCAAACTTTGTCACCCACCTGAAACTTATGTGGCACCCGATGTTGATCATGGCGCTACTTGTACCTTTCATTGGACTTATGTAGGATATCCTAACCCTGTTGGTGGATGTGCTAGATCCGCTCAATGAATTGGGTGGCTTTTTCAACTTCAGTTGGAGAAGGAGATGATTCAGTTGAGGTGATCGCAAGGGGAAGTGAAACATCTATGGGACCTAATGGTTGGAATCCCAACCCCACCTGAAAGGGGTTGTGGTCGGTTGAGCTATGCAGAGCTCAGTTGTATCTATGATGGACATAGGGAAGACTCTCATCCCATGTGTGAGGGTTCTGGGAATTATATATGCATAGGATATGCACGATCATTTGATTTACAACCTTGGTTTGGCCATCTGTCAGGGGGTGGAAGGTCATGGATTTGGTGAGCTTGGTGTCCAGCAGTGACCAGAGGCTCGACCAGAATGTGTTGAGAAATCGACTGTCCCAATATGAGACAATGGTTTGTGGGATTCCAAAATGTAACCAGTGGCATTCACATAAGAGCTTAGCAATGGCTTCTATTGTGATTCTCTTCTTGTAGGAAACTAGAATCGCCATCTTAGAAAAGTGATCAACAACCACAAAAACATAGTCATTTCCCCGCTTAGTGTATGGGAGGCCCGACATGTAGTCCATTGAGATGGATTCCCATGGCCTGTCAGGAGTAGAAAGAGGGGTGTACATGCCCTATTTCTTAGTGTTCGGTTTGGCAATAGCACAGGCAGTGCAGGACCTGATATACGTGTTGACCTCATGTCGAAGTTTTGGCTAGTAGAAATGCTTTTGTAGCATTGCCACTGTCTTTTTTATGCCGAAGTGTCCTATCACCCAACTGTAGTGGGCTTCCCATATCAGCTTCTCTCACTTGCTTGATGGAACGCAGATATGGCCTAGACGACACAATAACCCATTTTGAAGATGGAAATTATCGACAACTACACTTGCACCCAACATTTGGTAGGTGGTGGCGAAGTCCGGGTCTATCTCATAGATTTGGGGCCATCCAGAGGTCTCATGGCCGCAAGATTCTAGCACTGTGGTGAGTGTTGTGATTGACAGTATACTGAGGCAATCAGCGACATGATTGGTGCTTCTTGTTTATACTTGATGTTGAGGTGGAATTTTTGTAAGTATGTGGACCACTTTTGATGGTGGTCATTCTGTAATTTTCCTTTTGTCTGCATGAACTACAGCAGCTTATTATTAGTGTAGATGACTATCTCCTTCCCAAGAATGTAATGTCTCCACTGGCAGCAAGCTTGCACAATGGAGTACATTTTTTTATCATAAGTAGGGTACTTATGGACAACATATGATAGTGTCTCACTATGATAGGCCAAGGGGTGGTCGTGCTGAGTGAGAATGGCGCCCACAACATATTCGGAAGCATTTGTCTCGATCTCAAAGGGATGTTGCAGGTATGGTAGTGAAAGTACTGGGGTTGAGCAGAAGCATTTCTTCAAATCATCGAATGCTTGTTGTTGGGACTGGCCCCACACAATTTTTTCCTTACCACCACCCCTAGTTATTTGCCTGAGGGCCCATGCAATATAGGAGAATCCCAACACGAACCTGTGGTAGAAATTGGCAAGGCCCAAGAAGCTCTGAAGCTTAGTGAGTGTGGTTGGGGCTGGCCAGTCACGGATGACTTGGATCTTGGCTAGATACACATGTACGCCATGCTAATCAATGATGTATCCCATGAAATGGACCATTTTCATGCCGAAGGAGTGTTTTTCCAAGTTGGTGTATAGCTTGTGTTGTTGTAGGGTGTGCAAAACCTATTGAATATGATGCAAGTGTTCTACCCAAGACTTGTAAATGAAAATTTCATCCAAATACACCACTAAAAAATTATTGGTGAATGGTTGCAGGATGTTGGCATGTTTACAACAAGAGCATTCTTGTCAATGATGGCAAGAACAGCAGCAACGATGGCATGTCTATAGGCAAGAACAGCAGCAACAATAGCATTCTTACAGTTATTGATGGCAAGAATAACAACGACGAAGGTATGGCTACAGGAAATAATAGTAGCGATGTTGGCAGGTTTACAGTTGGGAGACAACAATGGAAAACAAGTAGACAGAAGGCAGAGTATTTGTTTGTCATTGATGGCAAGCTCAGCCTGACGATGACGAACAAGAGAAAGTGGCAAGACCAGCAGTGCAATGAAGATCGCATGGCAAGATCAGAGTGTGCAACGATGGCAAAATAGGAACAATGTAAGCTCAGGAGGATTAGCGCAGAGTCGCATGCAGTGCGTAGGTGTGCACCAGGGACGAGGTTAACTCATTGCCAAATCTCAAGAGAGATAGTTTACTCAGGATCTTAGACGGATCAAAGGTCGAGGCCTTTGACACTTAGAAATTATTCCAATTTAGGAGGATGTGTAAGCTTGGGAGGAAAAGCGACAGTGATCATTGGATCCCATATAGAATTCCCGATGACCGTCATATCTGAATTCAGATAGGAGGAGCACGCAGTATAAGAGAACAGATCTCATGCGTCAGATTTGAGCCTGAGGTCCGATCGGCATTGGATCCAGGAGAACCTGCACGTTCTTTAAAGAGCAAGGTGAAGAGGGGTTACAAAATCCCAAAAGAAAGAGGACAGTTTCGGATAACAGGATTTGGAAGTGTCAAAACACTTCATCAAAGAAATGTCGAAACGCCAAAATGTGAAACGCCAAAATCCTAAAATAGACACATCAACCGAAGTTTCGGATACCGGGAGTTGGAGGAGTCAAGAGTCGAGACTCTTCATCACAGGAGTCCCGAAGTTGCGAAATGCGAAACGCCAAAATCTCGAAACAGGCACATCAACTGGAGTTTCGGATACTGGGAGTTGGAGGAGTCAAGAGTCCAGACTCTTCATCACAGGAGTCCCGAAGTTGCAAAATGAAAAACGCTAAAATCTCGAAACAGACACATCAATCGGAGTTTCAGATACCAGGAGTTGGAGGAGTCAAGAGTCAAGACTCTTCATCAAAGGAGTCTCGAAGTCGCGAAATGTGAAACGTCGAAATACCTTCAGATCATTTTGGGGATCGTGACATGGAGTGTCAAGATATCTCATCACAAGGAATGTTGGAATGTCGAAATGCCAAAATGAGAAAAACACCTTTTGGTGTAGGTTTCGGATATTGGGAGTTGGAGTGTCGAAACACTTCATCACAAGGAATGTCGGAATGTCGGAACTCTGAAATGCCAAAATGCGAAAAAACACCTTTTGGTGTAGGTTTTGGATACCGAGAGTTGGAGTGTCAAAAAAATTCACCACAAGAATGTCTAAATGATGAAACGCCAAAATGCGCTTTCGAATAAGGCTGTGGTCACAGCTAGTGGTCACATCTGCAGAAGATGGAGGAAGGAGCTAGTGCAACCAAGCTCCATTTTGGTGATCGCGACTTGGAGTGTCGAGACCCTTCATAATAGAAATGTCAAAATGGGAAATTGCGAAAGTGCTTTATGGATAAGCGCTTGGTCACCGCCGGTGGTCACATCGTTGAAGAGCTGTAGAGAAGAGCTCGAAGAGACAAGCTCCATTTCAGAGTTTGGGACATGGAGAGTCAAGTCGACTCGTCACAAAATCTCTGAAACGTGAAATGTGAAATGCATGTTCAGAATTGGCCCCTGGTCATAACCTATGGTCACATCAACGAAGGCTCAAGGGAGGAGGTAGCATGAAGCTAAACTCCATTTCGGAGATCGCAACATGGAGCGTCAACATAACTCTTCACCACAAGAATGCCAAAATGTCGAAATGTCGAATTGTGAAATGGCGAAATAAGCACGAGACCCATCATTTATAATCCAACGGTGCAAGTTAATCAGGAATACGATCAAAGGGTTATTGTTTCTCTTCAAAGTTAATCGATCAGTTATGATTCAGTTGCTGATGCATTTTCTTGGAGGTTCACAGTGTAACTTCCAGAAAGTACTGATGGTTTCTGCCAGAGGACTCGAAGAGACTTCAGGGTGATCGCCAGAGAAGATGAAGAGGCTCGAGGAATATTCCAGTTGCATGAAGACTGTTCATAGAGGCTATGGACAGATGGAAGATTGTTGGAGCCTGAAACTGCAACAGAGGGAATGAGCTCGATTGTGACAGAGAAGATGAAGAGTCTTAACTGTTGGACAGGCTATAGAATCTCAGCATAACACCTAGTGATGATGGACACATAGGTTTAATAGCCATAGAAGCTGAAGAGTTTTATTAATGATCAGGCAGAGCACTCGACATGAAGAGCATGCAGAAGCATTGCGCATATGGTATGCACAAGGTGCACAGAGACTATAAGAATGCAGAACAAAGAAGAGATGGGAGCTTCTAGAGAGAGGAATTACACACGGGGAAATGGCATGCTGTGGGCAGGAGCTGAAATACATAGAAGAGGCGTAATTCAGAGAATCAAAATAAGACATAGAGCATAAAGCACAGCAGAAGCAAAGAACAAAGATGCATAGTTGAGACAGTAAAAGAAGTTTGAGTTGCACTTGTAGAGAAGAGTAGAAGATCAAAAAGTGCAAGAAGATGCAGGTAGAGAGACATTGATACATGAGAGAAGAGCAGTGTAGAAGAACAGTGATGAGACTAGTAAGCCATTGATGAACATTATATCACTATAATAATTTTCAGTAGCAAAGATTTATATTTTAGGGTGGTAGGGAGGTGCTAGGGAGGATTGTTGTCCTCAGAGGTTCAAGTGGGTGCTTGAACACAGGGAGTTGTAGCTTCCATCTAGTTGTAGCTAGAGAAACCAGGGTGGTAGGGTGGTGCAAGGGAGAACATTGGTTCTTTGATATACAGGTCAGTGCCTATGTAACTGGAAGTTGGTGCTTCCATCCAGTTGGTGTTGGAACTCTTAGGGAGTTTTTGCTTCCTTCTAGTGGGTGCTAGAGAAACCATGGAGTCGGTGCTTCCTTCTAGTGGGTGCTAGAGAAACCAGGGAGTTGGTGCTTCCTTCTACTGGGTGCTATAGAATCCAGAGAGTTGGTGCTCTTAGCAAGTAGCATCTTGCAAAACTGAGGTTGTAGCCTCATTATGATTTGGTGATCATAAGTATGATAATGTACAGAATGTAAAGATTACTTATCATATAAAGAAGAAGAGGTTTTTACCCTTTATGGGTTCCCTCGGGAAATATGTGTCTCTGTGTATCTCATATGTGTGAATGATGTTGGATGTTCTATTGCTTACTTCCCTACATTATTGTGATTTTCATTAAGTGCTCTATAAAGAGTTTAAAATAAGCATAATTATTTAAGCACGGTAACAACTGATTCACCCCCCCCCCCTCCTCTCAGTTGTCCAACAATTGGTATCAGAGTCGGCCCCTTTTATCTAATGGTAGATCCTAGAGCTTAAACATGTCAAGCCATGAAGGAAATTCAACCAATANTCTAATGGTAGATCCTAGAGCTTAAACATGTCAATCCATGAAGGAAATTCAACCAATAAGGCCCCTCTATTCAATGGAACAAACTTCTCCCTCTGGAAGGTTAGAATGAGAACATACCTAATGGCCTTAGGTGTTGATGTTTGGGATGTAGTAGAGACTAGATACATAAATCCTGTTGTGCTAGATTCCAAGGATGATAAGTTAGAATTTAGCTTTAATGCTAAGGGAATGAATGCTATCTTGAATGGACTTGCAGAAGCCGAGTTTGTAAAGGTGATGCATCTTCAAACTGCCAAAGAAATGTGGGACAAACTCATTAGAAATTATGAAGGTAATGAGAAGGTAAAATATGCCAAGCTTAAAACCTACAGAGTACAGTTTGAAAATCTACAGATGAAAGAAGATGAAACCATTGGGAAGTATTTTCTGATAGTTGAAGAACTAGTAAATGCAATGAAAGCACTTGGTGAAAAAATTGAGGAACCCTCTTTAGTTCAGAAAATTTTGAGATCTCTGCCAGATAGGTTCAACCCAAAGGTCTCATCTATAGAAGAACTTAATGATATAAAGGCCTTGGATTTTGATCAACTTCTAGGAACGTTGACTGCATATGAAATGAGGATAGTTACAGATAAACCCACCTCTAGAGAAGCATCATTTAAAGCAAATAAGAATGAACATTCTGAGCCTGATGAAATTGAAGAAAAATTCGTAAGAAGACTAAAGAAAGGATCAGGAAAGTACCAAGGTAAGTTGCCCTTCAAAAAAGAAGGCAAGTTGTGAAGATCTGGAAGAGGAAGTAGTGAAAACTAGGAAAGAGTTGGAGAAGTTTCAAGCCTTGTATCATCAGAATCTGTCAAGTATCAAAGCTTCAGAAGGATTGGCCACCATTCTGAATCAGCAAAGGAATCCAAAGTTGAAAACAGGTTTGGGTTATGAAGAGGGATCAAGTAGTGGTCCGCCAAGAAACAAAGAACCCATCAAGTTTGTCAAATCTACAACTAATGACAACAACAAACCTGCAGAAACAAAGGAAGACAATCAGTCGCCCAGGAGGAGTAAAGAAAAAGGTGCCAGAGCTAAATCTGTAGAACAAGGAAATAATACACTCCCTGCTCAAGGAAATCATCAGCATGGAAGAAATCGATTTGCTCAAAGAAGACAACCATTTTCTAGGTACAAAGAATTTTTCTATGGATATTGTTTCTACTGTTCTAACTTTGGTCACTAAGCTATAAATTGTTCCTTAAGACTTAGACATGAGCAATTAAGATTTCCAAGGAATAAATATCTGCCACAACAAAGAATGATACAGCCAAGTAACAAACCTTCACAAATTGCAAATTGCCAAACTAAGTCTAGAGACATGCAACTGAGCAGGTCAAGAAACAATAAATGGTCAATGAGTAGACAACACTGCAACAATAACTTTGACCTATTGAACAATGAGATTGAATGTTATAACTGTCACAACTTTGGCCACAAAGCTACAAACTTCCATCTGAAGAATTACAAAGCAGATCCAAGGATAAAGTTCTTAGATAGAAAAACTAGCACATGGAAAAGGAAAGATAGTGAAAAATGTGGTCTAGCGATTTCAACTCAAAAACAAAAAGCCTCCGGGAATATAGACAGTGGATGTTACAAACACATGACTGGAAACAAGGATAAGCTTATGTCCATAAGTAAAAGCAAAACAAGAAATGTGATCCTTGAAAATGATGAACCAGGTAAAATCAAGGATAGAGGGATGGTGAGTTTGAGTAATGACAAAGGAGATGCCCAATACGTTCTTCTTGTGGATGGTCTGAAGCATAATTTTCTTAGTACAAGTCAAAAGTGTGACAGAGACAATGAAGAGGCGTTCACATCCAAAGAGTGTAAGGTAAATGTAAACTCAGGACTAGTGGTATATAAATCCATAAGTACAATTAATGATGTTGATATTGAATCCTCCCCTGCAAGTAAAGAAGAAGACACAAATACAATAAAACAATGTTCAGTTAGCATCAATCCCATGGAAGAAGTAGAAGAAGAATCATGTCATAAGATGGAAGTTGAAGTTTTGAAGGTTGAGAAGTCAAACACCCAAAGCAAGTTCTTAAACAGCTCCATGACCCTGGATAAGCTCTTAGATAGTCAGAGATCACCAAATGACAAATCTGGTATTGGATACAACAAGGAAGAAATCAATACTCCTAAGAAACCTGATACAGGTCCTTCATCTGTGAAGAAGAAAGGCAGGTATGAGAGTGGTTGTGGCAGTTTTTTCTTGTGATTGAATATGGTCATAAAAGCCTTGGATTGTATGCATCATGGAAGAAAAATGAAATTGCAGTAATAGAGATCGATGAGAATCAATGGGGAGATCCAAGGGTTGTTTAAAAAGTATGAAGCTTCAATTACACAGTGTGTCAGTAGGACAGCGGCATCTTCAACAACAACATTTTGTTTTACAAAATTATATACATGACATCTTGTAGAGATAACAAGAGGAAAGACCTTGTCAAGGAAAGCTAACCTTTTAGGAACAAAGGGGAAAAGTAGTAAGAAGCAGAGAGAGAGAACAGTGACAGGGGGAGTCATATAGTTATGACAAGAAAAGGTTGATAAAGGAGTCCCAGTAAGAGAGGTGAGCAATTTTGAGTATTCTACAGAGGATACAACAGAATCTGAAGATAAACAGGTCCAAGAATCAGAAGGAGAAGACTTTGGTTTAGATACAAATATTCTGCAGGCCTCAAATAAGAGAGTCCATCCTGTCAAGGGGAGTTTGTGTTGGTTTAATATCTGATACCTCCTAAGAAATACTACAAAAGCTCAGGGGGAGCATGTTTTCTTTGACATTGATGTCAAAGGGGGAGAAAAGGAGTGGTCCGGATCGGATGCTACAATTGGAGGTCCAAACAGATTAGAGCAGTCATTCAAGGTTGCTATCAATGCCAAAAGGGGAGATTGTTGGCATGTTTACAAGAAGAGCATGCTTGTCATTGATGGAAAGAACGGCAGCAACGATGGCATGTCTACAGGCAAGAACAATAGCAACGATAGCATGCTTATAGTTATTTATGGCAAGAATAACAATGACAAAGGTATGGCTACAAGAAAGAATAGTAGTGACGTTGGTAGGTTTACATTTAGGAGACAACAATGGAAAATAGCCAGACAGAAGGCAGAGTATTTGTTTTTCATTGATGGCAATCTCAGCCCGACAATGACGAACAAGAGAAAGTGGCAAGACTAGTAGCGCAACGAAGATCGTATGGAAAGATCAGAGTGTGCAGCGATGGAAAAATAGGAACAACGTAAGCTAAGAAGGATTAGCGCAGAGTCGCATAGAGTGCGTAGGTGTGCACCAAGGATGAGGTTAACTCATTGCTAAATCTCAAGAGAGATAGCGTACTCAGGATCTTAGATGGATCAAAGTTCGAGCCCTTTGACACTTAGAAATTATTCCAAGTTAGGAGGATTTGTAAGCTTGGGAGGAGAAGCAACAGTGATCATTGGATCCCATTGAGAATTCCCAATGACTATCAGATATGAATTCAGATAGGAGGAGCGTGCAATAGAAGAGAAAAGATCTCATGTGTCAAATCTGAGCCCGAGGTCCGACCGACGTTGGATCTAGGAGAACCTGCACATTCTTTAAAGAGCAAGGTGAAGCAGGGTTACAAAATCCTGAACGTAGGAGGACAGTTTTGGATACCGGGAGTTGGAAGTGTCGAAACACTTCATCACAGAAATGTCAAAATTTGAAACGCCAAAATCACAAAACAGGCACATCAACCGGAGTTTTGGATACCGGGAGTTGGAGGAGTCAAGAGTCGAGACTCTTCATCACAAGAGTCCCGAAGTTGCGAAATGTGAAACACTGAAATCCCGAAATAGGCACATCAACCGGAGTTTCGGATACCAGGAGTTGGAGGAGTCAAGAGTTGAGACTCTTCATCACAGGAGTCCCAAAGTTGCGAAATGAGAAACGTTGAAATCCTGAAACAGGCACATCAACTGGAGTTTTGAATACCGGGAGTTGGAGGAGTCAAGAGTTGAGACTCTTCATCACAGGAGTCCTGAAGTCGTGAAATGTGAAACGTCGAAATACCTTTAGATCATTTCGAGGATTGTGGCATGGAGTGTCAAGACATCTCATCACAAGGAGTGTCGAAATGCGAAAAACACCTTTTGGTGTAGGTTTCAGATACCAGGAGTTGGAGTGTCGAAACACTTCATCACAAGGAATGTCAGAATGTCGAAATGTCAAAATGCGAAAAACACCTTTTGGTGTAGGTTTCGGATACCGGGAGTTGGAGTGTCGAAACACTTCACCACAGGAATGTCTAAATGATGAAACGTCAAAATGTGCTTTCAAATAAGGTTGTGTTCATGGCCAGTGGTCACATCTGCGGAAGATGGAGAAAGGAGCTAGTGCAACCAAGCTCCATTTTGGTGATCGCGACTTGGAGTGTCAAGAACCTTCATAATAGAAATGTCGAAATGAAAAATTGCAAAAGCACTTTATGGATAAGCGCTTGGTCACCGCTGGTGGTCACATCGTCGAAGAGCTGTAGAGAAGAGCTCAAAGAGACAAGCTCAATTTTGGATTTTGGGACATGGAGAGTCGAAACGACTCATCACAGAATCCTCGAAACGCGAAATGCAAAATGCGTCTTTATAATTGGCCCCTGGTCATAACCTATGGTCACATCAATAAAGGCTCAATGGAGGAGGTAGCACAAAGCTAAACTCCATTTCGGAGATCGCGACATGGAGCATCAAGATAACTCTTCACCACAGGAATGTCGACATGCCGAAATGTCGAATTGCGAAATGGAGAAATAAGCGCGAGACCCATCATTTGTAATCCAACGGTGCAGGTTAATCAGGAATATGATCGAAGGGCTACTATTGATCTTCACAGTTAATTGATCAGCTACAATTCAGTGGTTGATGCATTTTCTTGGAGGTTCAGAGTGTAACTGCCAGAAAGTATTGATGGTTTTTGCCAAAGGACTCAAAGAGACTTCAGGGTGAACACCAGAGAAGATGAAGAGGCTCGAGGCATCTTCCAGTTGCATGAAGACTATTCATAGAGGCTATGGAAAGATGGAATATTGTTGGAACTTGGAACTGCAGCAGAGGGAATGAGCTCGACTGTGACAGAGAAGACGAAGAGTCTCGACTGCTGGATAGGCTAAGGAATCTCAGCATAACACCCAGTGATGATGGACACATGGGTTTAATAGCCAGAGAAGCTGAAGAGTTGCAATGATGATCAGGTAGAGCACTTGACATGAAGAGCATGCAGAAGCATTGTTCATATGGTATACACAAGGTGCACAGAGACTATAAGAATGCAAAACAAAGAAGAGATGGGAGCTACTAGAGAGAGGAATTACACACAGGGAAATGGCATGTTGTGGGCAGGAGCTGAAATACACAGAAGAGGCATAATTCAGAGAATCAAAATAAGACATAGAGTTGGAGGCAAGTTGTGAAGATCTGGAAGAAGAAGTAGTGAAAACTAGGAAAGAGTTGGAGAAGTTTCAAGCCTTGTATCATCAGAATCTGTCAAGTATCAAAGCTTCAGAAGGATTGGCCACTATTCTGAATCAGCAAAGGAATCCAAAGTTGAAAACAGGTTTGGGTTATGAAGAGGGATCAAGTAGTGGTCATCCAAGAAACAAAGAATCCATCAAGTTTGTCAAATCTACAACCAATGACAACAACAAACCTGCAGAAACAAAGGAAGACAATCAGTCGCTCAGGAGGAGTAAAGAAAAAGGTGCCAGAATTGAATCTGTAGAACAAGGAAATAATACACTCCTTGCTCAAGGAAATCATCAGCATGGAAGAAATCGATTTTCTCAAAGAAGACAACCATTTTCCAGGTACAAAGAATTTTTCTATGGATATTGTTTCTACTGTTCTAACTTTCGTCACAAAGTTGTAAAATATTCCTTAAGACTTAAACATGAGCAATTAAGATTTCCAAGGAATAAATATCTGCCACAACAAAGAATGATACAGCCAAGTAACAAACCTTCACAAATTGCAAATTGCCAAACTAAGTCTAGAGACATGCAACTGAGGAGGTCAAGAAACAATAAACAGTCAATGAGTAGAGAACACTGCAACAATAACTTTGACCTATTGAACAATGAAATTGAATGTTATAATTGTCACTATAATTCAAAGAATCATTCATATGTGTGAATGATGTTGAATGTTCTATTGCTTACTTCCCTGCATTATTGTGATTGTCATTGAGTGTTTTGTAAAGAGTTTAAAATAAGCATAATTGTTTAAGAACGGTAACAACTTATTCACCCCCCCCCTCTCAGTTGTCCAACACAGGATATCGTCCATCATCCTCGTGAAAGTGGATGGAGAATTTGTCAAACCAAAGGGCATGACCAACCATTCCAAAAGGCATTCCTTTGACTTGAAAGCGATCTTCCATACATTTGTCTGTTATATTGGGACCTTGTGGTAGCCAGACTTCAGATCAATCTTACTGAAGTATTTGGCCCCCGTGAGTTGATTAAGGAGGTTGTCGATTCGTGGAATTGGGTACTAGTTTCTAGCTGTGATTTTATTCAGGGCCCGGTAATCAATGCAAAGTCACCGGGTTCCATATGTCTTCTGTACCAGCCCGATTGGGCTCCCGCAAGGTGATGAGATGGGATGGATGTGCCCCTTGTGGAGCATTTCTTGGATATTTTTCTTGATCTCCTCATTCTCTAACATAGAGAGATGATAGACAAGCCCATTGGGAAGCAGTGCATCGGGGGTCAGATCGATGGGGTTTTTGACCTGACAGTGCAGAGGTACCCTGATAGGTGAGGAGAATATATCTGAGTATTCTTCAATGACCTTATCTACTTGCTTCTATTGTGTGGAGAGGTCGTTTGCAGAGACCCTGGATGTGGTTGTGATCTTTCACTCATTCTGAGAGTGAATCACGAAGAAGACAAACTTCCCCATCTGAGAGATGACCTTCTTGCATTGCTTGGCAGAGGTAAAGGAAATAGCACTAGGTGGGACTGCCTCGGGTATCCTGTACACTTTCTTGTTCAAAGTAATAATAACACTACGAGGCCTAGACTCATATACAACATGACGTTTCCATAAATAAGGTTGGCCCAAAATAACATCAGAAAATTCAATAGGAGAAACATCACATAATACCTTATCTTTGAAGGGCTTGATGTCGTATGACAGTCGACACTCTTGGTTGATATGGAGATCGCTTCCTTAGCGAAGCCATCCAATGGTGTATGGTTGTGGGTGTGGGGTTGTCGGAAGGGCCAACCGCTTGACAACCTATGCTGGGATGAGGTTCTTATGGCTACCACTATCAATGATGAAGTGCAGTGGGGTGCCTTTTACCCACATCTGTGAATGGAAGAGGCACTCTCCTTCTTCTGGCTTGTCTGGTTCATCAGGCTGGAGCTTGGTGGTAGCAATGGTGGCACTGGGTTCATGTCAATGATCTATCTTCCCCTTTCTATTTCTAACTCGGAGTCAGAACCCGCATCTGATTCAAAGGCTTTCACTTTGGCCACCAGCAACTTCTTTGAGTGGAAGTCAACAATGTTATGCCAAGGGTTCTTATGGAAGTCTCACCACTTCCCAGTATCTTTCTTTGTCTTTCTGGTGTCCTTATTTTCTTGTTTCTTGGACTGATTGTCCTGATACTGTCCGTCTTTGATTTTTCCTTTGTTCTATGGGTTGGGACCACCCTTTCCTGGATTTTGTTGTGAGGGGTTCCTGGGCCCAAATTGTTGCATCTTTTGTTTGAGCTTCTGCTCGATTTTGATGACATATTGGTAGGTCACGCCCAAGGATGAGATGTCCAAAAATTCCATTTCGGTCTGGATGTATCTATGCAGAGAACCACGATACTTGAGCACCAGATGTCGCTCTAAATCTTTGATACCCAACTTTGTGCGCAAGGTATGGAAGATATTTGTGAACTTTGGCACTACTTGATCCCTTTCTTGCCACAGTGTGGTCCATTTGATATACAAGTCGTCATAACTTCCAACAGGGTAGTATTGTTCCTTAATAGCATCCCTGAAGGATTTCCAGTTGGTCGTGACTATAAAAAATGAGGGTTCCTTTGTTTTCTTTTTCTCATAGAAAGTTTCCCACCAATATTTGACATGGGGAACGGCTTTGAGGAGCGCAAAAGTAATATTTTCTCTATTCGAAAAGTTATGGAAATAAAAATACCCTTCTAGTAGATTAAACCACTTTTCTACACCATCTACATCTATCTGACCTTCAAATATAGGAATATCGAAGTTTATTTGTACCTTGAAGGGGGCGGCACCTCCGCTCGAAGAAGATGTGTCTCCTATTGGTAGCCGCCGAAGGATTTGCATGAAACTATTCTTCATCTCATTCCTCTGTTGCGTGAGGGATTCCTCATGCAACATTTTGAAAGGATCTCTCATCCCGTCATATTTATTTTCTCCTGCCATGAGAGGTCACTTGGGTGTGCGAGAGCTTTGGTCCTCAAGAGAAAGAAGCTCGAGACCCAATTCTTTGTACTCTGACCTCGTTGGGGACATGCATTAAGACAATAAGGATCAGACCGCTCTGATACCACTGATCTAAATTTTATGATCAGAACGAAATGACTACAGATTATTAATAGATTCTTAACACAGAATAACAAAGATACAGTAAAATTGGTTTTCTATTCAATAAGGAAATAAGATGAAACTGTAAAATGCAGTGAAAAACAATCTTGTTGGAATGGTGGTGGCTTATCTCTGAGAAGAGATGTGACGGTTGCACTCATTCACAAGGAGATGATTACAATGAGGCTCTGAAGACATTTTTACAATAAACATGAGTGTCAAAAACCCTAGACATCCAAAAACCTAACCCTAGGAGATGAAGTGCCAAAATTCATGTGGGCCCCATTTGGGTAAGTCAATACATCAACTTCCCGGGGTCATAAATTTTGAATACGATATCTGTTTTAGGCGTACGATAGTTCGTTGGAAAGATCTATCCAAGGACTACAACTGTTGATGAAAATTTCATAATGAAATTTTACAACTCAAACATACCCAAAAAAACGTCGTTTAGGGCCTCAAAAACTGGTAAAAATAGTAAATTACTAAAATTGCCAGAAAGTTGTTTTGAGCCAGTCGGAAAAGGTGGGTGGCTGCCAATATCCACCTAGATCAGAGCATGAAGAACATATCAATTTAGTGCTTCAAGTGCTAAGATAACATTAGCTTTATGATAAGTTTAGTAAGTGTGACTTTTTCCAAGACCAAGTCCATTACTTAGGCCATGTTATTTATGAAGGAGTGGCAGTTGATCCTGACAAGATCAAATCTATTGTGGATTGGCCTACCCAAAATATGTATCTGATATCAAATCCTTTATGGGCCTAGCAGGATACTATAGAAGGTTCATAAAGGGATTTTCCAAGATTGGTTTCCCAATCACCTCCTTTCATAAAAAGGGAGTTAAATTATTTTGGACATTAGAATGTGAAGAGAGATTCCAAGAGTTGAAATACCTTCTAACCAATGCACCTATGTTGAACATTGCAGACCCAAACAAGGAATTCCTTGTGTGTACAAATGTCTGCAAGGAAGGGCTCAAAGGATTCCTTATGCAAGAAGGACATGTGATTTGCTACAAATCCAGAAAATTGAATGAGCATGACATCAATTATGTGACCCACAACTTGGAATTGGCTGCCATAGTACATGCTTTAAAAATGTGGAGGCATTACCTCCTAGGTAGAAGATTTTTTCTTATGACATACCATAGTGGGTTGAGATATTTGTTTGATCAACCAAAACTCAATGTTAGACAAGCTAGGTGGATGGCTCTCCTCAGTGAGTTTGATTTTGAAATCAAAAATATCAAAGGAAAAGAAAATAGGGTGTTTGATGCCCTTAGTAGAAGTATCAAACTGATTCACTTGGAATTTGTAAGCACCTGTGAATCAAACATCAAGAAGAGAGTCAAAAGTACATACGAAACAAATGCATTTTTCAAGACTATGAAATCATACCTAGAGAAAGAGCCCGCAAGGATGAAGTATGAGGGATATCAAATGTCGAATGATGTCATGCTAACTTAAAAAGGTAGGTTGTATATTCCAAGTTGTGACGACTTAAAGAGGTTCATAAATAATGAACTAGATAAAAGACCATATACTGGTTAGCCTGGTTATCAGAAAATGATCACAACCACTAAGAAACTATTTTATTGGCCTGGATTGAAAAATGACATAGCTGATTACTTAGCTAAATGTCTACAATGTCAGCAAGTTAAGGTAGAGCATCAGAATCCACCAGGGTTATTGCAGCCCCTACCAATTCTAGAATGGAAATGGGAAACCATATCCATGCATTTCATCACAGGGTTACCAAAATCAACCAAGCAGAATGACCCCATTATGGTAGTTGTGGACAAACTACGAAAGGTTGCTCATTTTATTCTTGTCAATTCAACCTAAAATGAAATAGATATTTCCAATATTTTCATGAAAGAGATATTTAGGTTGCATTGCATGCCTAAGGGAATCATATCAGACAGAGATACAAAATTTACTTCAAATTTTTGGAAATCTCTGTTTGTTAGTTTTGAAAATAAATTGCTATTTAGTACATCCTATCACCCTCAAATTGATGGGAAAACAGAGAGGGTAAACCAAGTGTTAGAGGACATGTTAAAGATGCATGTGATGCATCAGCCCAAGAAGTGGGAATACTACCTACCACTGGTAGAGTCTGCTTATAATAATGGCTATCAAGAGTCATTGAAGATGAGCCCTTTTGAGGCCCTCTATGGTAGACAATGCAATATTCCAATCAGCTAGAATAACCCAATAGAAACAATTAACTTGGGCCAGATATGCTAAAGGAAATGGAAAAACAAGTAGTTCAAATAAAACATAATATGAAAATAGCTCAGGATAGACATAAAATCTATGCAAACAAAAAAGGACTCCTAGAGAGTTCAAAGCAGGGGATCATGTGTATCTATGAGTTATGCCTAGAAAAATTTCCTTGAGAATGGGAGCTTGTGCCAAGCTAGAACCTCAATATTGTGAACCCTTTGAAATTTTGCATAGAGTGGGACCTGTAGCATATAGACTAGCACTTCCTCCCACGGTGAAGGAACATAATGTTTTACATGTTTCGTTACTGAAGAAATAGGTACATGATTCTAATCATATAATTGATTGGTCTATGATCCAGTTGGAACCAGAGGGAAGAGCCACAATGCATAATAGACAGGAAATTAATCTCACTCAGGAACAGAACCATTGCACAGATCAAGGTGCAATGGAAACACTTTCGTCCAGATGAAGCTACATGGGAAATGGAGGATGTCATGAAACATGCATACCCATTTTTGTTTATTTTTGTACATACAAAGCACATCGGCAGGTAGAACATCGAGGATGATTTTCCTTTAAGGGGGAGGGGATTGTAATACCCATGTCTCCCTCAGCTTGTAAATATAACTATAACCTGCTAAAAGACTATGGGAAAACTGAATATGTGTGGGTGTTGGAATTGATGAACCTTTTTGTTATAAAAGGTAATGTATATATTTTGTTACTAAATAAAATGGAAAGTGTTGCATAACTGCTGAAGGGGTTTTCCAAGGTAGATCATGATGCATGAGAGAGATGGTGAGGGAAACCAACAATGGTTGAGATGACCCCCACCAGACCAGTACTGTACTGAATTTAAATTATTCAGACCCGAAATAATCCTCTGACCTGGAAAAATAGATTACCAGTCAGGTTGGTAGTTGGGAAGTCCTCCTCAAGAATCAATGGGGAGATGGGGAGAGTACCCATCTGAAACATTCCTAACCTGACCAGAAAATGGGGATTTGGAGCCACGAAATATTCTTAAGGAAGGCAAGAAAAGAAGGTAAATTCGTGGGAAGAGGGAGAGGATGCAATGGGAATGGGTCTGGTGACCATTTCTGAAGAGGGAGAGCATGTGCATCTCACTGGTTCTGAAGAGAACTAAAAAAAGAATCTGTTATGGGTACAGGAACTTGTTGGGAAGCGTTTTCATTCCAAGTTGATAAACGGGGCTGTAGAGAAGATGAGTGACTGAGGAAGTACTCATTGTAGACCCCCTTTCTTGGTGGAGAGAAAACCAATCTGACAAGTTCTTGTGGGAGGAGGAGAGTGGCCTCCATCCTTGGTTGTTGTTGAACAAAAGGAAGAGTCTCTCTCGTAGCATAATGACCTATCTATTGGGTGGCCAATGGTCAATCCATCTAGGAGTTGGTGTGCCTACGATTGGGTTTAAAAGGGAACCCCTTTCAGCAGTTGCATCACTATTTGATTTCTATATAAGTATACTTGGTTAGATCTCTGTAGTGTTTAGATCAGAGAAAATTTTATACCATGTTCTATAACTGTGTAAGTTTAATTTCTGACAAAAGTGACTTGAGAGATTTAAGCAGAATAAAGAGAATGTCTTAGTTGAAGCTCTTTGTTTTTAATTTCTTATCTCTTGACTATATGTGTGCTAAAGTAAGATTTATGGGAATGGATGGTGTGGTTGACTGTGTTGTACGGTTTAATGCATGTTGGGAAATTGATGACTGAGCAATTAAAAATATCTATAACACCTTTGAAAGAAGAGAGAGCAATTTTTCTACGTAATAGTGCTCCATTTTAGGATATCTTCAAATTCCCTGCCAGAAAAGTTAGAAGGTATCAGATCTGTTTGGACTTTAGGAAATAATCTCGATTATGGGAAAACAATGAAAGTCCTTATAAATAATTATTGAGGAAAAATAATTAGGATCTAAACATGAAATTGGTCTAAATGAAATTAAAATACAAAAGTTCTCAAATTATGTTTGGGGTATAAATAAACATTTATATTTAAGTTGTGTTAAATCTCCTAAATTTGGGAATAATCCCTTTAAATTTTGGTGGGCAGTATGTATATACTGGTAGAAACACTGAATTTACTGTGGAGGTAAATCTTTGTATTAGGACCATTTCCTTAAATTTAGTAAGAGTAGTAAAGCATAGTAATAAGGAAATACAATTCTACTTATTTACCACCAAAAGGGAGAGATTATAATTATATTTTAATTTCTGAGATGGAGAAAATTTCCTTGAAATATAAACTTTTATTTAATCTCTTTATAAATCCTAGAAAACTATATTTTTCATTTCCTTATTTTTTTGTAAAAGAAAATAATATTCCTTTAAAGCGTCTAGATAGCAAAACTAAGTAAAACTATGAAATATATGTATATATGTTTATATACATATGATTATTAGTAGTAGTAGTAGTAGTAGTAGTAGTAATATTAGTAATATTATTTTATTATTCTGAAAATGCGGGTTAAAGCCCTTGGAGCGTAAAATACCTGAGACCCAAAAGAATATAATTATTATTATCATTTTAATGTCAAACACATGAGGGAATTAAATGGTGACCAAATGCTTTAGCCTTCTCGCAGTCTTTGAAAATCCGGGAGTTCGAAGCTCCGGGGCTCCGGGATGTTTGGGTGATGGGATTCCACGAGCCAAAGTCGTCGAATACATGAACCCTTCCTTTCCCTCAGTGAAAGGTTGCATAAATAATAAATACAAATATTTATATTATTGTATTTAATGTGATCGATTAACGAAATTGATTAATATAATATACCTTTAATACAATATATATATTATATTATAACCCAAATTATTTCATTGTATTTAAACCATAACATAATTACAAGTGGGTCCCTTTTCGAGACTTCGGAGCTTTGAGACTCTGGGGCTCTGGAAGAATTGAATGTAAAGGATGTGTGGGAGAGCCAAAGGAGTTTGTCCCGGAGAACTCTCTCTCTCTCTCATGTCAAATATTAATATAATATTGGAGAATTTTAAGAACTAGGCATAATTTTCGAGGAATATAAAACTATATATTATATTATTTTTAAGGTTCATTAAATTTATTACACGTAAATGAAGACAACTCATCTGAATATTAAATGGTGTGGTAATGTGTGCCAGTGGGGTCACTTTGGAGCTTCAGGACTACGGGGCTCTGGGAGATTGGAGTATAAGGAATGTGGTGGAGAGACGAAGGGGGTTGACTCGGAATTCTCTCTCTCTCTCTCTCTCTCTCTCTCTCTCTCTCTCTCTCTCTCTCTCTCTCTCTCTCCATTATTTCAAATATTAATAAAATATTATGGGACTTTATAAACCTGGGCGCATTTTCCAAAGAGATTAATATAATATATATTAAATGGGTTTATTGTGATATTGGTATGTGATAAATTACCAACCCTATTTCCCTTTTTAATTTAATATTAATGTGAAATTACGTGAAGTGTGGACCCTTCGAGAGTTTGGGACACCGGAGCTTTGGGAATTCGGGACTCCAAGACTCCAATGTTGGGTATGTGTTATATTCTTTGCATGTGTGTGTGTGTGGGTGCGTCAGATACGACGACTGTGTCTGACGATCCCTTCACCTAGGGCTCTGCCGTGTGCGTCGGGCGCTTTCCTAGGGGGGTTTTTGCTATTTTTAGCGGATTTTTCTATTTTTAGCGGTTTTTGCTATTTTTAGCGGATTTTGCTATTTTTAGCTGATTTGTAAATTAATCTTGGATTAAGGGATTAGGGTTTTGGTATCTACGGAATACCTAAAAACATTGTATATATTGTATGG
>ML782827.1:127823-140393 GCA_009831015.1 Picea engelmannii
TTTTTACCTTTGAAAAGCTCCTTATCTCTCCTTGTGGCTTCCCTGGCCACTGAAAGTCACTTATAGCCATCCCATCCTGTAGTGTTTCTCCTCCCGATTCCAATGAGCTATTACACTGAGAGGTTCCTCCAAGTAATGTGCCCAAAATGACCTCTTCAATGAATTCCATTGACTTATAGCTCAAAATAGTCAAAATCATGGAAATCGTCAGAATGCAACGAAACCAAAGCCAACATGTGCGGAATGTCTCATAATGATGGAATATGATCATCAATGCAATATGGACCCCACAATGCCTCTCAAATACCCATGTACTCACTCTAGCACCCATCTGGCTATTCTAGTGATCATAAATCTCTGCCCTGTGATGATGTCCCAAAGTGGGGACATTACAGCTTTGGAGGAAATTGGTTTCTTCAGAGCTCCATTAGATCCAGTATTGTCCTGAGAAACCAATGCAAAAGTTCTTCTCTTGAAATCATGGGAGGGAGTTAATGTTATAACAATGAATGTGATCAGGTTGTACTAAACTAAAATTGTTAATCCTGTAATTAGAAGTCGCATATCTATCCACTACTAGAAAAAATTAGCTGTAAAAAATGGCATAAGTCAAGTTGATTTTTTAATGTTTACAGAATGCACATTTATATATTCATATCTACTGCTTCAACTTTCCTCATATTTCTACCTATTCGAATGGAGGATCTTAAGCTAATGGATCACCTCCTTATTGTGGTATAGTTGGATGAGTTGCATATTGTTGGACTGTATGAATTGGGAGTACAAAGATTGTTATTGTTGTTGCATTACAGAATACATAGTCACACACTTTAGTTCAATAATAATTTTGTATTGGAATTTTTTTTTTTCCTTTTAAAGTATTTTTAATGAAGTTTATCAGGAGCGGTCACCTGTGGTTGCAGGAACTGCAGCATGTGTGGATATGATTCCCTCATAAGTCTATTGTGGCAAACTTGAAATTATATTGCCAAGTGCTGGAATTGGGAATTGTAATATATATGTAGGCACACTTAATGTCTCAGCTTGAGGATATGGTCCGTCGTTAGCAGCTTGTAGAGGTTGATTGAATGTTTATCATGGATAAAGTGTAGGGCTTGAGACCATTCTATGGGTAGGATAGATTTGGGGAAATGGAGTTCCTCCATATGGCGTGTAATAGTTTTTCATATATAGGAAGACAAAAATATATGTTTGGCTTTGTTAATCATGTTGTTAGAAAACAAACCATCTGATAGAAAAATGTTTCAAAGGAAATGAGGATTGAGTGTAGGAGTACAAACCAAAGGATAAGTGTAATATGTGGAGTATGGAGAAAACCTGAAACATTGGAGCCAGATATCAATGATATTGGAGTATTGATGCAGTGAAAAAATACATAATATATACATATTCATCGTCTAGTGATATGAATTACAGTGATTTTATTTCAAGAACCCAATCCATCTAATTTGTAGCTTTGGTTTCAGTTCATATACTCTAACATCTAAAATGTTTTGTCATTGCTAGATTGTAATCAACGTGGAAGACTATGCCATAATAACAAGGAAATTCTAACTATACTATAGCCAACACAAACTTGAATAAAAAATTACTTATCTCTCATAGCGTGTCATATCATAGAACCGTGGATTTTGAGAGTTCGACGAGCTGCAAAACAGTGGAAAAAATCACAAGAAATCAATGAGCTAACCATACCCACTTCTTTAATCAAGTTTGATTACCTGTTGCTTTGAAACCCTCGACCTCCATGTCCAGAATCTGTCGCCCTTTCCCACAAGAACCATAAAGCAAAGAGACAGGATACTAGAAATATTTGTAGGAAACACATTGGGGAATTTATTAGGTAAAATATTTGCTATCAGTGGTTGTCAATGAGCACATCCTTTGATGGAGAATCCTCCAATGGAAATCCTGCAAACAAGGAGTCGTATCCTGGGTTTTGAACTAGCCTACATCAGTATCTGAAGGTTGAGTATACTCACCTTTACCGAACCCATATCCCTTATCGTGGGGCTACATTTTTTCTTCCCTCAAACTACTTACTTCATAGAGAGTGGGCACGGATAGATGCAGGTTTCACACACTCATACCTGTTGCTACCCTAATGTTGATATATAAATTCTTATTCACTCACCTACAAATACAACCATGTCGAAAATGTAGCATATTTTGATCCAAATTGTTGGTCTACCCACACGCTACCGAGCCATATCGATATTCACTAGGAACAAAGTAGGTGGATATACAAATTGACGGTGGTAGGAACAAAATCTGATCAGCTCGAATTAGAGGAAATATAGGATAACAACAAAATCCAATCAAGGTGATTTGATCTGATCTAATCTTGACAGATATCTAATCTAATTCAGATGCCCGTGCATTATCCAAGGTACCAAAAATATGGTCCAGATAATAGAGATGTTCCATTAGAGGTGGTGGCAACAAAATCAATCTGATTCGAGGATATCATTGACAACAAAGAGATAAGGAGAGATAGATAATTGACAACAAAGAGATAAGGATAAATACGATAGGTGACAGGTGGAAAAAGATGGTGGTTTCCAAAAACTTGTCAACTAATTGACAGGTTTTCATGAAAAGTTAACTCTAAGATATGACTTCGGCATAACAAGAGCAAATTTTAGAAGAAAAAAAAAAAAGGTGGAGAAAAACTAACCAAATCATAGATTAAAAAAAATAAAATATAAAATATAAAATAAAATAAAATAAATTAAACTAAAATTTAAAAATCTAAAAAACCTAGCACAAAAAAAATATTTAACACAAAAAAATTCAAAAAATATTAAAAACTAAAATTAATTAAAATTTTAATTAAAAATATATACTAAATTTTTAATGTAATGGGGGTGGCCATGCCCGACATCGCCCCTCCCCACCACGCACGCCCATAACATTACAAATTTAAAATATTTGTTTAATGAAATTTTTAAAATTTTAGTTTAAAAAAATTTGTGTTAGGTTTTTTTTACTTATGTTTAAAAAAATTGTTTGTTTTATATTTTTTATTTAAAGTTTTCAAAGTTTTTAATTTTTAATTTGTTTTTTTTTTTGTTTTTTTTGTTTTTTTTTTCTACTTTATTTTTATAATTTTGTTTGTTAAATTTTGTATTTTTTGTAATTTGTGTTTTAGTTTTTTTGGTTTTTTTTCTCCTAAAATTCACTTTTATTTATTTATTTTTGTTTTTTTCTTAAAAAGATTGCATTTTTTTTTAAGAAATTGGTTTTTTCCTTCATTTTTAATGAAAAAATGGCTTTTTCTCATTTTTAACCAAAAAAAAAATTATTCTTTTCCATTTTTTCATTTGTTATTTTTTTCTTTTTTTGTGTGTAAGTAATTTGTTTCCCTTGAAAAAAATTGTAAATTCTATTTCATTAAATAAAGAATTACATTCCATAGGCACCTAGGGCACAGAGGGATTTTTTTATGTAAATTTATTTTTAAAATAATTAATTAATTTCCATCTAACACCACTTTTGATTTAGAAGTCAATTTCAAGGTTTTCTCTGGCAATGGTATTTGTTGTCAAGGCCACGGTTCCAATCAAGCCATAGTTTTAAGTCCTAAAATAAAATTCTTCCTATCAATAACACCACCTTTTTTCGAGGTGGCTAAAATTGTGACTTTTTTTAAATCGATGCGTTGACAAGATGACAAAAACCTTAAAATTGACCCTCTTTTTAAAGGTTTCTGTCATCTTGTCAAGGAAACGATTTCCAAAAAGTCACAATTTTAGCCACCTCCAAAAAAAAGGGGTGCTACCGGTAGCACCACTTATTGATTTGGAGGTAAAAATGGTCACTTTAAAAAAACGAGAACCCTAGAGAGTTATTGTTAAGTTAGTAAGTTGTTTTCCATAAATGCAAATATACAGAAACACTTTCATAAATGCACATTTACATAAATATGCATATACGGAAGCCAACTTCCATAAATGCACATATACAAAAGTTAATTTCCATATATGCGCATATACAGAAGGTGGCTTCCATATATGTGCATTTACAAAACTGCACATATACGGAAGTTGGATTTCATATATATTCATATACGGAAGCTGGCTTCTGTATAGATGCATTTATGAAGGTAGCTTCCTTATCTGTGCATTTACAGAAGTCGCCTTCCGTAAATGTGCATATACGAAAGCACGCATATATGGAAGACAACTTTTGCAAATGCGCATTTACATAAACGTGCATATTATTGATGTTTGGACAACATCGAGAGACATTCTCTTAGAATAATAATTAATAATATGATTATTGATTATTAAACATCATATATAATAAAGTAAATGATAATAATAATTAGTTATTGATTATTCAAGGGACGCATCCTTTCATGGATGGTCACCATATGTTCCCTATATATGAAACACTCATCATTGTAATAATATATAGATCATATATCATATGAAGAAAAACAGCATGGTATCATAGCAGGATCGGGCTAACTCCCTCACGGGAGGGCCCAAGATCTTGAAAGAAAGTTACTTCTTGTTTTAGTTGTGTGAATTATTCAGGCTTGAATTMTCTTCTTCAACTTGGGTCCCCAACCTCGTCATAGTATGATAAGGTTTCATAATTTTATGCTCGAATTATTTGAGCCTRCCCTGCATATCCTACATGCGTAGCCAACACAAATACTTCTCTTACGATTATTCTCTAAGGAGTCTACTTAGAAGAATCAAAGAACTCACAAAATGAACGGTTGTTGTGTATGATGGGCAGTACCCATTTACCAACCYGTGGGAAGAATGTTGTAGATCCTTGGGATTAGCTAAAAAAAAATCAGAGTCACAGTCACCTACTCTGTCAGAAGATGATAGAATTTTGTTGCAATTGCACTATCYGATCTGACTACCGGGGAGATTCGAGGAACACTGACAAGCCTCAATCGACACTCCAATTCAAGCTATTTTGATGAAATTGACACCTCTTCACAATTGGTCGTTGGTTCAAATTATGAATTTGACTCCAAGAGCCTGGTGAAAAAGGATTTTGTTCCTTACCAATATCCAGATGATTTCCAGTCAAAAGGTATTAAACTATACCGAGGGAAGCAATTATGTTCAGCTATAAAGAAACTAATGGATGGTCAAGTTTTGGATGTGGTTCCTACTTGGCAGTGTAATGGCACAGATTCCTATTGTAGAAAGTTGGGGCCATTCATTATGGATAATAAAGTTCAAGAAATTAATGGCAGTTTTAACAACACAAATCTTATTCCAGTGTTGCACGTTTTTTCTTCTACGACGACCATGTATGGCGTATCACAATATTTTCTACATAATGAGTGCATGAGAAAATTGAAATCATCAAAATTAAGAAGCACCAAAGATGAGAAAAACTATACATTGTGGATCCCAACCTTTACTATAAGGTTCATGGTGATGAATATCTGATTCTATTGATGATATGTTCTTTACTAGGGTAGAACACTTGATATCTTGGTGCGGAGAGGAGCTGTGGAGCTCGAGTACATATCCATGAATGAGCAGATAGTAGACATTCTCACCAAGCCATTGTCTAGAGTGAAGTATGAGTACTTCAGAGACAAGCTTGGCTTGATGTAGAATGTCCACCCTCGTTAAGAGGGAGGTGTGGTGTTTTCTCTCCTCTAGCCTACTAACCCCTCTAGACAAGGGTTTCCCTAATTAGTCATGTGAGGTGATTGAGGGAGTAATGCTCTGTTGGGTACAAGTATTGGTTAATCCATGTGAGGTAGCTAAGTGTGAATAAGACTTGAAGCTTAGCCTTTCCTATGCCATGTGAGGTGGATAGGTGTGAATGAGGCTATGGTTGTAGTATTTCCTATGCCATGCGAGGTGGCTAGGTGTGAATAATACTATTCGGAGAGGAGAAACATCACAACATGGTCATGGAGACTATGGAAGTAGTTGTGTACCACTATGACATGGAAACAGTTGTGTACTATTGGACGACATTGCAGTAGATGTGTGCTACTGGTTGATTGCAGCATAGTCATAAAGAATGTGGCAGATGATTTGAGCTATTGATGGCATGGTAGTAGCAGTATGCTACTAGTTGATTGCAGATTAGTTAGTGGATTACTAGATGAAGGAACCAAGACATTGTTTTCACGAGGAAACATCGATATCTCTTTGGGGACATTGGTTCCATGAGTGAACCCCGATGTGTCCTAGAGATGTTTGAGGTAGGGATCAAGAGGGAGTACATTGTTCCTTGCAACCCTCAACGAAATGGGTCACATAGAGGAAGAACAAATCTATTGTTGATACAGTCAAGGTGATGATTCATGATCAACATTTACCTATGCGTTTTGTGGGTAGAGGAATCCATGACTATAGTGTATGTTCAGAACAAAGGTCCTTGAGGAACATGAATCCCAAGGAGGCATTCACTGGAGTGAAGCCTAAGGTTGGACACTTCAGGATATCTGGGTGTTCAGTATACATTCATGTACCCAAGGAGAAAAGGAACAAGCTAGACCCTTCAAGTAGAAAGGGTACATTTGTGGGGTACAGTGAGTCTTTGAAGGAATACCAGATCTGCATCCCTAGTCAGAGGCAAATTGAGTGGGAGACAAAAAGAGATGGTACCTTCCGAGAGATAAACATACCTTCGATATATTCCTTCTATTCAGCAGCTATGAGCCACATCATTGATTCTAAACCTTCTTGTTATGAGGAGGCAACTAGTCATCCAGTATGGAGAGATGCCATGATGGAGGAGTATCAGTCCATCATGAAGAATGATGTGTGTGATATTGTTCTGAGACCTGATGGGAAGTTTGTTGTGACTTCCAAATGGATCTACAAGATCAATCACATAGTTGATGGGAGCATCGAGAGGCGCAAAATGAGATTTGTTGCTAGAGGATTCTCTCAGGTGGAGGGAATAGATTATGAAGAAACATTTTCTCCTCTTTCTCGATACACTTCTATCCAGATGATTATTTCCCCTGCAACATCCATGGGTTGGAGAGTACACAAGATGGATGTAAAGACAACATTTCTCAATGGAGAGATTGAGGAAGAAGTATACATCGAGAAGCCATATGGTTTCGTGATACATGAGAAGGAGTCTCATGTATGCAGGTTGAAGAAGTCCTTGTATGGACTCAAGCAACCACCTTGAGCTTGGTATGCAAGGATTGATGGACACCTGATGATTTTTGGGCTTCAAAAAAATTGTTGTCAATCCCAACCTGTACTACAATATTGTTAATGGTGAGTCCCTAATTTTGGTCCTCTACGTTGATGATTTATTCCTCACCGATACAGAGAGCCTTAATGTTGAATGCAAGTATGTGTTGGCCTCTAAGTTTAAGATGAAGGACCTTGGTATGATGCACTACTTCTTGGGACTAGAGATGTGGTAGAGAATTGATGAGATATTCCTGAGTCAAGGGAAGTACACAATTGATATATTGAAGAAGTTTGGGATGTTGAACTTGAATCCCATGGCTACACCAATGGTGACGAATCTGAAGAAACTAAGTGTGTCTTCTTCCGATTCCAAAGAAATTGATCTGACTATGTAGAGACAATTGATTAGATAATTAATGTATCTGGTTAAGACCAGACCAAATATTTTATATGCAGTGAGTGCACTTAGCCAGTTTATGAGTTAGTCGAGATAGACACACTAGATTGTTGTGAAGCATGTGTTGAGATACTTGCAAGGCATAGTTGGACATGGTCTGAGATATAATTCCAGTATTGATATGATAAGGCAGGAATATATTTACTCTAATTGGGTAGGAATCAGAGTGGACAGAAAGAGCACCTTTAGGTGTTGCTTCACTTTGGGATCTCCCATGGTTTCCTGGTGTAGCAGGAAACAGACTTATGTGGCTTTGAGCACAGTAGAAGAAAAGTACATTGCATTAATTATGTCAGTCTGTGAAGCAGTGTGGCTTCGCAATATCCTTGGATATTTATCCAAACATGTGCTGGATTCCACCATTATTCATTATGGTAACCAAAGTTGTGTAAAGATCTCAGATAATCCATTGTTTCATGACAAATCGAACTACATTGAGATCAAGTACCATTACATCTGATACATGGTGCAGATAAAGGAAGTATTGGTGTTGTACCTTACTAGAAATGAGCAGGTTTTTGATATTCTTACCAAACTAGGATGAAGTTCAAGTACTTCCATGACAGACTTGGCATGGTCGAGAATGCCTCCTTTACTGAGAGGGAGTGTTGATGTTTTCATATTCCTGAGACATTCTCTAGATTTTACTCATATGTGACTGAGTTGAGTTGATCTGTGATGACACTTATCTGAGAAGGGATAAGTGTGTTTGGGCTTATAGCCCAACGTCCCTTGCAGAGAGCACATGAGGACACGTCCCATGTGGAGAGCACATGAGGACATGTCAAGGGAGTTGAACCTTGACATCACACACTATGGGAGTTGACCCTAGTGTTTCTAGAGGGTGTAGCCTCTAGAAATCCACATGGGAGTGCCATGTGTGACAAAATTTCTCCAGATCGTACTCCTCTTTGAAGGGATAAGTGGAACACTTATTCAAGAAGGGATAAGTGGGACACTTATTCGAGAAGGGATAAGTGCATTTGGGCTTATAACCCAATTTCCCATGTGGATATCATCACATGAGGATATGTCAAGGCAGTTGACACTTGACGTCACACACTATGGGGAGTTGACCCTAAGTGTTCCTAGAGGGAGTAGCCTCTAGAATTACACATGGGAGTGCCATGTGTGAAAAACCTTTTTCTACTATGGTGGTTGTGTACCATTGGTGGAGACTGCATGTCTCTAGACAGTAGTTGTTTACTACTGTGGAAAAATACCTCCCTAGCTAAGAGGGAGTGTTGATGTTTTAGCATCGGTCAAAAATTCTCCTAGATTGGGTTGTAGGCCAAGGAAGATAGGATACATTTATCATAAAGGTTCGCTTGTGGTAAATTGGCCCAGACATAGTCCTTCCTTGATCATGACAAGGAATAATATGGACTCGAGGTGCTTGAAGTGTTTTTTCCACGTGTCGGTTAGCATCAGGATGACATTCACTCACAGGTGTGTACTTGTGGTGAAATATCCTAGTGTGGTATTTTTCCTCATCATGGTGATTTGAAAAGGAATGATAAAGACTCAATATGTTATATGTTGTTACATGTGGACCCAGAGTGACATTGATCTTAGAGAGAGCCAATTGGCTAAAAAAGGGAGAGTTTCATAAGGAGTTTCTCCTCGGTTTAGGTGGGAGAGAGACATCTCCCAAGACTAACAGGCAAGTTTCATGAGTCTAGGGTGAATTTTTTATACTTCAGAGACAAGTTTGGCATGATGCAGAATGTCTCCCTCATTGAGAGGGAGTGTTGATGTTTGGACAACATCGGAATACATTCTCTTAGAATAATAATTAATAATATAATTGTTAATTATTAAATATCATATATAATAAAGTAAATGATAATAATAATTAGTTATTGATTATTCAAGGGATGCATCCTTTCATGGATGGTCACCATATGTTCCCTATTTATGGAACACTCATCATTGTAATAATATATCGATCATATCTCATATGAAGAAAAACAACACATATACATAAGCTAGCTTCTGTATATACGATAATTTCCATATATACATATATATGGAAGTTGGCTTCTATAAATGCGCATATATGGAAGTGGTTTTCTTCCGTATATGAACATTTACATAAGCCACCTTCAGTATATGAATATATATATAAGTGGTCACCTTTTGTAAATGTGCATATACGGAAGTGCTTATGTATATGCATGTATACGAAAGCCAGCTTCCGTATATGCACCTATATGGAAACAACTTATGTATATGTGCATATATAACCACCAAAAACCACAAGAAGCACCAACAAACAACCACAGAAAAAATGAGAGAACCAAACCCAAATTCCTTTCACTACACAACAATATTCACTACAATCAACAACACAAATGCTGAAAATTTTCAATAAAAACCACCACTACCAAACATTAAAGAAATGTATGTCATGTATTTACTACACTATAGAGAAATGAATACAAAGTAGGAAATACGTAACAACACATTAAATGCAGTATAACCTCAGCCAACAACGCATTAAATACAGTATAACCTCAGCCAACAGGGTCTTGGAGACCTCATCACTATTGGTTCTTTGTCACCTTATGAAATAATTTCTCTCATGTCATGTTCTTCTAATGCATGAGCAAGGGTCTTAAGGACCTCATCGCTTGTGTAAGAAGATTAAGGTATGGGGATCTTGATTGATATAAAGTTTCTATCTAAACCATACACTCCAAGATATTCTGTAACCTTATTACAATTAACCATTCCATAATATAAAAAGCATATACCATTTAATTTTCAATGGAATGTTTTTCCTAATTATTATAGTAGTATTATATTTTGACTATACTTTGCATATTTTTCGTAACGGAATGGGATTTTGGCATAAATGAAAATTTCCCATCACGACATTTGTAAGCAAGCTTATCATAGAATTGAATGTTAATGTTATTTTTTTTCCACAGAAAAAATAAAAATAAAAATAAAAAATAAAAAAAATAAAAAAAAAGCGTAATTGTATTCATCCAAAAAGACAAAATTACATTAGTAGTTGCTTTTAAGTGCAGTAATCTGTGGAAACATATGTTCAAGGCTACCGTATGTAGAAATAACACAAACGTAGAAGTCCTTTAGTCTCACAGAAGACAATCACAAAATTACAACAGCTAAAAAACTATACATAGAGGTTAGACAACATCAGAAAATGTGTCCAAAGGGAACCATCCGAGCAAAACTCTGATATATAATTTGGGAATAGGACCGATCATCAGATAGAAATGGAACATACGGAGCGAAACAAGAATGAATATAGAAGCTCGATGATGACTCATCCTGCAGCATGAATGATAATGTTATTGCATAAAGTGAGACTTGAATCGTAATATTTCAAAAGGTTCAATATAAAGCAATGCAATATAGTGGTAATTTAAAAGTTAAAAATTGATTTCCATTAGCCAAATATTATTTGAGAGATTTGAAGAAAAAAATATGTTATGTTTGATTTTGGTGTGGCAATTTACTTTGAACAGTATGTCACATGGACAAATATGGAGAATAATAATTTTATGAGGTTGACATCAATATATATGACATCCAAGAGGTTGACATTAAATAAAAAAATTAAAAATCTATGATATTATGTTTAATGTTCATAAATTAAGAGGTCAACTTTAATATTATGCCATATTGTAGAATTTTGAATGTAAAAAGATGAACAATTTGAATGGAATGACCCATATCAACATTTGAAGATAAGTAAAAGTTGTGTTTGGTGTAGACATATGAATAATATGAGACATTGCAACAAATGGACAACAAAAACATAGTAGGATGGGGAAATAATCTATAGTTGACATGTATAAAAGAAAAAGGAATTATGTTAAGGTCCTAACCCGCACATAGGTAGATCAATGTATTCGGATGTAATAAAGGTCAATATTAATAAGGCCTTTCAATAAAATAGAATAAGGCAAATGTAAGAAGACCTAATAGAAGCTTCCGCTTCTAGAAGGATCTTCCTCTAGATGTTTCTCTTAATAGACATATTTAGTATAAATAAGGGTCGAGGGTATGAAAACCCTAGCTTGAAGATTATTGTAACAGGGTGTTGCTCGATTAGAGGTTGCCCCCTCGAAAAGGCCTGTGAACATTTCTTTCTGAATCAAAGTGCTATTTCTATTGCTATTCTTATATCATTTATGTGTTATTGTGAAGATTATGTTGGATATTTTATTGTTATTCTGCCATTTCTAGCATTTTATTTATGTTCTGCATATTTTATATATCTGGTATATTGCAAGTGGTATCAGAGCACTTTCCTTGGCAGAAATTGTGGGTATTTTTTTTTCAAGGTAGAGACGTATTCTGGTGTCTTTAATCCACATAGATCTATCTTTACACGCATAAACCCGCGGTTGAGGGATTCATACACGCAGGAAATACAAGTGGTTCTTAAGCGCACATCGGTTGGTCGCCCTTGTAACCCCTGTTGGTACCCCTTCGAGTGGTAGCGCATCAGACAACACCTTTGTATGGATCGGCCTAGATTTCCTTAAGCCCTCTTTAGATAAACCTATCGGCCACCGGACTGTTATAGTGTCACCCAGAATAGCACTCGGGAAGATACTCTCTAGTACCTAGGTAGTCGGGTAGTACGACTAAGGGTACAGTCTATCCTCCTTAGTTAGTGCCCTGAGATATTGAGTTGAGTACTACTGTTGGACCCCACACGTATATCAGAGAGCTATAGTACAGGGCAAACCCTTATATGTAGAACCCTTGAATACCTAACCCTTGGTGAACATAAACATAAACATAAACAAATTAAACTGGTGAGATCTATTGTCGTGCATCTATGTTCGAGTTGCCAAGTAAATACACATTTCTTTCTGGTTAAGAATTTGGGGGTTTTAGCACTACAACATTCTTCAGACCAAAGTATAACCCCACAACTGTTAAAAAAAAAAAAAAAAA
>ML782827.1:144869-203259 GCA_009831015.1 Picea engelmannii
CCAGTCAGTCGAAGCTACATCCTGTTTTTCATGTTTCATGCTTGAAGAAGGTGATTGGAACCAAGTGCCAAATTCAAACCAATCTTCCAGAGTTAGCTGAAGAAGGATCCATTTGGCTACAACCAGAAGCAGTTTTGGACCAGCGTGAGTGTCGCCTGTGTCAGAGAACCATCAAGGAAGTGCTAGTACAGTGGAAAGATATGACTCCAGCAGATGCCACTTGGGAACCAACTACCATTCTGCAACAATTTCCACATCTCAAGCCTTGAGGACAAGGCTGTTTTTAAGGGGGCAGACATGTTAAGGTCCTAACCCGCACATAGGTAGATCAATGTATTCGGATGTAATAAAGGTCAATATTAATAAGGCCTTTCAATAAAATAGAATAAGGCGGATGTAAGAAGACCTAATAGAAGCTTCCGCTTCTAGAAGGATCTTCCTCTAGGTGTTTCTCTTAATAGACATATTTCGTATAAATAAGGGTCGAGGGTATGAAAACCCTAGCTTGAAGATTATTGTAATAGAGCACTGCTCGATTGGAGGTTGCCCCCTCGAAGAGGCCTGTGAACATTGCTTTCTGAATCAAAGTGCTATTTCTATTGCTATTCTTATATCATTTATGTGTTATTGTGAAGATTATGCTGGATATTTTACTGTTATTCTTCCATTTCTAGCATTTTATTTATTTTCTTCATATTTTATATATTTGGTATCGTGCAAATTCCATTTAAAAAACACTATGACAATTTAAAAGTAATAAAGTGATTAAGTTGAATGGAATGACACATATCAACATTTCAAGAGTAATAAGGTTATGTTTGGTGTAGACATTTGAAAAAATATGTGACATTGCAACATATGGACAACAATTATTGAATAGAAAAACTTATTTACCATTTCATATAATATGTGGTCGATATCTTTGAAACAAAAATGAATTTCAATTCAAAAATATTTTGGTTTTAAGTACATAATATCTAGCTTCTAAGAGCCAACAATTTTAAAAATATCTTAAATGGTAAACATAGCATAACCTATTCTAAAGTGAAACCACGCCGATGACAAATACAACACCAATTAAGGTCTACTTTTACTTCATGGCCCCTTTTCCTTTGGAGCCATTCTCTCCTCATTTTTTCTAACCTCCCTATCACAAACATGTTGAAATTGTTATATCATTTCCTTCAACTTAGAAAAAAAAGAATAACATAAGAAAAAAATTAATGCCCACAAACTATGAGCCCAAAGACTAGTAAAATTCATGTATGATTATAACATTTTTATTCATACCTTATAAAATAATCTTTGAAAATCCTTTGTTCTCCATAACTATTTGTCAAAAAACATAAATAAAGAAAATGATATTAGCATGGAGGAGAAAAAATATGAAAACAGATGCCTTATAAAATAATCTTTGAAAATCCTTTATCCTCCATAACTATTTATAATAATAAAAAAACATAAATAAAGAAAATTATATTAGTATGGAGGAGAAAAAATATGAAAACAGAAGGAAAACAATTATTTCCCCTAAATTATGGGCCCAAAGATCAATAGAATTCATGAGTTAAGCAACATATTTTTTCCTCCCATATAGATTATGTAGCAAGAAAAACTAAATGCATTATAAAAAATATTATTCTTTGAATGTTTCAAAGTGTGGGAATAGTGGTTAGTAGTAAACAATGATACAATGATAAATCCCACTCAAATACATATATAGACCCACTTGATAAATGATGATTTTTTTTTTCAAATAGTAATATGGATATAATGAACGTATACAAGATGTTATAAAAGTTATGAAAGGATTATTACAATAAAAATTAATTTCAAAGGACAATAAAATGAACAAAACATAGCCATTTTTTTATGTCAAACAGTAATATGGATATAATGAACGTATACACGATGCTAGAAAAGATATGAAAGAGTTGTTGTATTAGCCAATTACAATTACTTGCCAATAACTTTAACATTAAATTTACCTTTCGCCAAACCTCATATGTTCAAATCTGGAACAAATGGGATTGTTGGCTTCTTTGTGCTAATTTATTGGATCACTACATCATTTGGTTGAGCTTACAACATAAACAATTAAAAAAAGAAAGTGTTGATTGCAATACACAATGCACTAAATATTTAATTAGACAAGCTTCAATTGAACTATATAAATAATTTCACGACTCTCATTTGTCAAGAATAAATCAAAAACATGTACTTGTGTTATCCTTGACAATATCATAAGAAAATAATCAAAGTTGACAATGTCGAAGGTGACGAGGTTCATTTTGAGATATGGATCCCTCAGTTGTAACAACAATCATGCAACATTTATACAATCACATTTAGGCTAATAATATAACCCATGTCATGTAAAACAAATTAAAATATCTAATTACAATACCTATATTGTATGGAACACAATGTTGCACATGATCAGAGGTTTGTTTCACATTCCTATGATATTTTGAAGAAAGTAGTTCCATTTGCTTGTCCATGATCTTCCTTGACTTTGTGTGCACCTGTCCAACCCTTTGAAATTGTAGTTTATCCTTAGTTGAATGTTTATCACGATGACGTATATTTTTCCTTTACAGGCTCAAAAAATTGTGTTGTCTCTTAGTCAGGATTTTAGATGGAGAAACAACAGTGGCAATTTTTGTGTTTATCTCTTCACTTAAAGTGTAAAACAAGGTGTCAATTGCTTCTAAATGGTTCACATTTGTAGGAAAATTTCTCACATATCACTTTCTCTTTTATTGATCGATGCACGTAAAAATTCTCTCTATCAACCTCAAACAAAGTTACCAACTTAACGAGAACTCTCCAGAGTTCTCATTTTTTTAAAGGTCGCATTTTTAACAATGTTTTAGAAAGTGGTGCTACCAATAGAACCCTTTTTTTTGGAGTTGGTTAAGATTGCTGCTTTTTTAAAATTGTGGCCTTCACATTATAGACATAACAGATAGAACCCTGAAATTGACCCTTGAATCGAAAAGTGATGCTACCAGTAGCACCACTTTTTTTTCAGAGTTAAAACTATGACGTAATTGAAACTATGGCCTTGATCGTTGGCACCACCACAAATAAAACACTGAAAATTGACTCCTAAATATAAAAAGCATTATAAATTGATAATTTATTTATCAATTAATTTTATTTGTTTAAATAATTTACATGAAGAAAATAATTAAAATGGAGAAAAAAATACCCCTAAACAAATTCTTTTTTTATAGGGAAAAAACAATTCTATTTTAAAAATAAAGAAAAAAAATGCAAATTGTGATTTTTTAATAAAAAATGAAAAAACAAAAGAGTAAAATCTAAATTTTAGTGGAAAAAAAAAATTAAAAATGACCATTAAAAAAATTAAACAAAAAATTGGAAAAAAAATCCTTGAAAAACACAAAGTAAAAACATTAAAAAACAATCTAAAACAAACATAAATAACCAAAATATAAATGTCAACCCAAAAAATTAAAACATAAGAATTAAATACAATCATTTAAAAAAACTAAAAAATATATATATGCATATAATTTAAATTAAAATTTAAAACTAAAAATTAAAAAATTAAAAATAAATAAACTAAATTGAAAAATAAACAAATTAGCTTGTAAATTAGTTTTGGCTTATTAAACTGGATGAACACCTGGACACTAGAAATCAGGTGAGTCACTTTTTACTTTGATTCAATGTTAATTTAAAATATATTTATAATCTAGTAACTTGTGAAAATTAAAGAGATTTAAATATTTTATTTTGTTTTGTTTAAGTTTAATAAGAAAAGTTGATTTGAGAGATCATAATTAATATCATTATTATCAATTAAAAAAATCATTTTCCATTTTTAAGTCAATCAAAATAATAATTGCTACTTTTTTTCTCTTCTTTTCAATATGAGCACTCCACCACCTATTCCAAAAACTCAGCCTATCAGGGGGAGGCCCCCAAAATCACCCTAGATATCCTTTACGATTATATGGGATCATTAGAAAAAAGGAGAGAAGAGAGAGATGCCAAAATCCAAATAGAGTTAGAATCATTAGATGAAGAAAGAGACATAAAAATCCAAATAGAGCTAGAGGCAATGCTTGATAAAAGAAAAATTAGACTCTTCAAAGATACCATTCAAACTCAAATAGAGGATAGATTCTTAGGTTTCAAGAGTGAATTGCATACAATGAAGGATAAGATTCAAGAAATGGAAAAACAAAAACAATCAACCCAAGAAGGAGAGGCTGAAGAAAATCACAACTTGAGTGATAGGATTAAAGAGATAGAAGAAAAACTAACCAACAATTTGACCCTCAGTAATATGAAAAACAAATTGGATATCAAACCCATCAAATAAGAAATGAATAAGTTAATCAAACTGGACCATGCGCGTAATAAAAGAGCATTGAACCTCATAATTTTTGGTATAAAAGAACAACAATAGGAGGATACACTAGCAATAGTAAAAGAAGAATTAAATAATAAATCACAAATTGATATAACTTACCTCATAGAAGTAAGGAGACTAGGAAAAATAATTGATCACAAATATAGGTTGATCCGTGTCAAAGTAAGTTGTAATGACCATAAATATAGCATACTCAGTAAATCTCCAAGCTTAAAAGGGTCAGGAATATTTATAAATGAAGACCTCATTCTCGAAGTTCAAGCCAAATTAAGGAAGGAAATCCAAAAGGTAAAAGAAGCTAGGAAAGAAGGAAAATGGGCAATAATTAGAAATTGAAAATCTGTTGTCAGGGATAGAGACCAGAAGGATAATAATAAATAGGAATTTGAGACACTTGAGATCCTTTTTCGAAACTTTCATGGCTTTCCATGGCGCAATGGTCTTATGATAAGTTAGATCTCGATTGATATTGATATTATTTGTTTAGTTGAAACTTGGGAGCATGAAGAGTCTAGGGTCCCTAACATAGAATGGTTTGTTTTGTGGTCGACATGGAACAAAAAATCCCACTGTAGAGGGATAGGAGGCATATATTTTTATATTAGAAAGAACATTTCTCCTCAAATTCAAATTCATAAGATCGACCCTCTCAATCAATACATTCGGATAGAAATTTCAAACACCAATGCTAAGAAGATGTATATAGAAATTTGTTATTTTTCACCTATTAATTCTACTTTTTATAAGAAAAACAATCTAGATAGAAATTGTCCCTATAATAATTTAGAACAAGATATTTATAGTTTGAAAAATGAAGGTAATGTCCTCCTTCTAAGAGACTTTAATGTTAGGACTGCAATTAAACAAGCTACTCTTTTAAGCATTGATTCCAACCATAATCCTTTATGGCTAGATGAGGACCTTGTTTTATCTAATAGCTACAAAAGAAGCTTTGAAGACCTAATTGAGAATTTGTTTGGTACTGAGTTGGTCAAGCTCTGTATCTCTCGAGACCTAATAATTTGCAATGGAGTAATGAAGTGGCCAAACTCGAACCAGATGACTTGTATTCATGGGCTAGGTAGTAGTGTCATAGATTATGTGATATCCGATATCGTTGTTTCCAACCAAATAACAAATGTTGACCTTTTAAATGACCATGAACCCAACTCTAATCATAAACCTTTAACCCTAACTCTAAACTTTCCCATGCACACGAGCACCATTGAAGAGAATTCTTATAATCAAAGGCAATTGTGCTTTGACAAAAGTAAAGTTGACCTTTTCTTAAAGGATTTAAATAGTAAATTACATCTCCTAACTTATAAGGACAACATTGAAGAACTCTATCATAATTTTACAACTACCCTTTCCACTTCTATTAACAAGTTCTCTTTCGAGGTGTCTTGTAAAAAGAATAATAGAACGACCAACCCTTGGTGTGATAAAGAATGTAAAATTGCTAGGAAAGTCATTAGGGATGCTTCAAATGAGTCCTTAAAAATTGATAATATCAATATGTACAAAGCCCTAATTAAATGGATAAAAAGTTACTATATCAATAAAATGAAAGAGAAACCTTCACAACTATCTAAGTTGGATCCTAAGAAGTTATGGAGCCAAATTCTAAACCGCAATACTAAAGAAAATAATATGATTCCCTTAAGGGATTGGAATTCCTACCTTAAAATTATTTATGAGTTCCCTAATTCCATGGACACCATTCCTATTGTCCCTACAAAGGATGAATTTTTTTCTTTAGATGACATAGAGTTTTGGGTTAAGCGGCTTGCCAATGGGAAAGCTAAGGACATTGAAGGCTACCAAGTTGAAACTTTTAAAATTGGATGGCCTATCCATATCCCTCACATACACAAGCTCTTCAATTTAGCATTCAAGAAGGGCTTCCCTAAACCCTGGACACAAAGCTTCATTATTCCTATTTTTAAAAATGGGGATAGAAACATTCCCTCTAACTACAGTTTCATTATGATTAGCCCGATTTTAGCCAAGTTTTATGGAATTATTTTGGAAAAGAATATTAGCCTTTGGCTAGAAAGTCACAATAAAAGAGATAAAGGCTAGGTCAAGTTTAAAAGATATCATTCAATTGTGGACCATATTGTTACCTTTAGGATCATTGCAGAGGATTTCCGCAATACTAAAACTAATAGTTTTTGTTGTTTTGTTGACTTTAGAAAAGCTTTTGACATGGTTCCTGGAAAAACCTTTGGAATAGGTTGGAAGAGATAAAAGTGCCTCTCGAGTTGAGGGTTGTTGCAATAAGGATGTATGATAACGTTATTGATAAGTTTAAAAACACTGAGGGTTGGTCGAAAGAGATTAACTGCAATATTGGAGTCCACCGAGGTTGTCCCTTGTCCCTTACCCTTTTTGGCATATACATTGACAAGTTAGAAGATTGGTTGGAAAAATCAAGTTGTGTCAGCCCTACTCTCACTAGTATATTCATCAATCTTCTTCTTTATGTCAATGATTTCGCTCTTATGGAAAGGAATCCCCGTGATCTTGAAAACCAACTAAGAATACTCAAGGGATTTTGCTCCAATATGTGTATGACTGTTAATACTGATAAGACTAAGGTCATGATTATTAAATCCAATAAGATCACTTATGATACATTCGTATATGAAAACATCAACTTGGAAGAAGTGACTTCATACAAATATCTTGGAATTGATATTCACCACAATCTCAACTAGAATTATAGCATTGAGAAAAGGATTATTGGGGATGGAAATCTTATTATGGGCTTGAAATTAATTGTAAATCAGTCGATCTTTGTATTTTGGATAAGAAAAAATTCCTCTTTGAGACTCTCGTTATACCTGTTATTCTTTATGGATGTTAATTTTGGGGTTGTAGTATCTCTCATGAATCCTGGAGAAATATAGATAAAATACAAAAGAATTTTATAACCTATAATATCAAAATTAAGGGAAATATGCTCTATACCATCCTCCTCTTAGAAACAAGCCTCTCCCCCATTGAGAGCGCGGCTATGACTAGATACCTAATGTATAAGAACAAGTTAAACAACATGGAAGACAAGAGGCTTCCTAAAATTGCTTCAAAGTCAATTTGTAACCACCATCGACTCAAGCGAGGATGGCATAAAGATGCCCAGTCTTGGCTAAACTGTTGGGGAATCATGGAAGACACCATTTTGCAGAATAAGGATACTATTAAAAATATCATCAAATCAAAATTTAAGGAGAAAATGTGGTGTGATAAAGAGTTAGAGGGAAAAATAAAATTAAGGTATTATAAGGATGTAATCAACCATAATCTATAAGATCAAAATTATTTATCTGTTTTGACAAGTGTGAAGAAAATAATAAGCATTGCTAAGATAAGAACAAATTCTCACGAGCTCCATAGTGAAACTAGGCATTGGTCAATTCCTAAAATGACATGGGATGAAAGAGTGTGTTACCTTTGTGACACTAAGAAGGTTGAAGATGAAAACAACTTTCTCTTAGATTGTCTAGCCTATACCCAAATTAAATCTCATTTTCAAAATATTTGTCACACTACCAACCTTCTTAACCTCTTAACTCAACAAAACTATGGTGATCTTGGAAAGCTTCTCTTAATGTTTTTCGAGCACATAAACAAAATTCTAAAGAATTTCAAGTAATCACTTACCCTCTTAAGGTCTGATAGACCAATTCGGTCTTAGTGGACATTAATTCATCATCATCATAAAAACTAAAACTAAATTTAAATCTATATATATATATATATATATAAAGTAAACAAATAAAAATATAAAATATAAAATTTTAAATTTAATAATGGTTAAAACTTTTTGGAATTTTGGGTTGGAGGGGGCGATGGCCCCCCCCTTCCATGCCCATGGATCTTTAACCATTATTAAATTTAAACTTTTATAATTTTTTATTTTTTATTTTTATTTTTTTTTTAAATTTAGTTTGTTTTTTTAATTTTAGTTTTAGTTTTTATATTTTAATTTGTTTATTTTTTTAAGTTTAGTTTTTAATTTTTTTTAATTTTAGTTTTAAATTTTATATTTAAATTTGTTTATTTTTATTTTTTTATTTAGTTTGTTTTTAAGTTTTAAATTTTAATTTAGTTTATATGATGATGATAATTAACGTTCACTAAAACTGAATTGGTCTATCGGACCTTAAGAGGGCAAGTGATTACTTGTGATTCTTTGGAATTTTGTTTATGTGCTCGAAAAACATTAAGAGAAGCTTTTCAAGATCACCATACTTTTGTTGAGTTAAGAGGTTATGAAGGTTGGTAGTGTGACAAATATTTTGAAAATGAGATCTAATATGGGTATAGGCTGGACAATCTAAGAGAAAGTTCTTTTCATCTTCAACCTTCTTAGTGTCACAAAGGTGACACACTCTTTCATCCCATGGAATTTTAGGAATTGACCAACACCCAATTTCACTATGGAGCTCATGAGAATTTGTTCTTATCTTAGCAATGCTTATTTTTTTCTTTACACTTGGAAAAACATAAAGATAATTTTGATCTTCTAGATTAGGGTTGATTACATCCTTATAATACCTTAATTTTCTTTTTTCCTCTAACTCTTTATCACCACATTTTATCCTTAAATTTTGATTTGACGTTTTTTTTAATAGTATTTTTATTCTACAAAATGGTGTCTTCCATGATTCCCCAATAGTTTAGCCAAGACCAGTCATCTTTATGCCATCCTCACTTGAGTCGATGGTGTTCATGACTCAATTTTGAAGCAATTTTAGGAAGCCTCTTGTCTTCCGTGTTGTTTAACTTGTTCTTATACATTAGGTATATAGTCATAGCCATGCTCTCAATGGGGGAGAGGCTTGTTTCTAAGAGGAGGATGGGATAAGGTGTATTTCCTTTAATTTTGAGATTATAGGTTATAAAATTCTTTTGTATTTGCTCTATCTTTCTCTGAGATTCACGAGAGATACTACAACCCCAGTCTTCACATCCATAAAGAATAACAGGTGTAACAAGAGTCTCAAAGAGGAGTTTCTTCTTATCCCAACTCCAAAGATAAGTTGATTTACAATTGTTTTCAAGCCCACAATAAGCTTTCCATCCCCCAAAAATCCTTTTCTCAATGTTATAATTCCAATTGAGCTTGTGGTGAATATCAATTCCAATATATTTGTATGAATTCACTTCCTCCAAGCTGTTGTTGTCATATACTAATGTATCATAAGGGATCTTATTGGATTTAATAATCATGACCTTAGTCTTATCAATATTAACAGTCATACCCATATTGGAGAAAAAATCCTTGAGGATTTTTAGTTGGTTTTCAAGATCATGGGGACTTATTTCCATAAGAACGATATCATTGGCATAAAGAAGAAGATTGATGACTATATCAGTGAGAGTAGGGCTGACACAACCTACTTTTTCCAAGCAATATTCTAACTTGTCAATGTATATGCCAAAAAGGGTAGAGGACAAGGGTCAACCTTGTTTGACTCTGATATTGTAGTTAATCTATTTTTACTAGCCTTCTATGTTTTTAGACTTAGCAATAACGTTCCCATACATCCTTATTGCAGCATCCCCCAACTCGAGAGGCACTTTTATCTCTTCCAACCTATTCCAAAGGTTTTTCCTAGGAACCATGTCAAAAGATTTTCTAAAGTCAACAAAACAACAAAAAAGATTGGTTTTAGTATTGCGGAACTCCTCTACAATTATCCTAAAGGTAACAAGATGGTACACAATTGAATGATATCTCCTAAACATGGTCTGGCCTTTAGCTCTTTTACCGTGACTTTCTAGCCAAAGGCTAATCTTCTTTTCCAAAATAATTCCATAAAACTTGGATAAAATATGGCTAATCATAATGGTCCTATAATTAGAGGAAATGTTTCCATCCCCATTTTTAAAAACAGGAACAATGAAGCTTTGCGTCCAGGATTTAGGGAAGCCTTGCTTGACTGCTAAATTTAAGATCTTATGTATGTGAGGGATAAGGATAGGACCTCCAATTTTAAAATTTTCATCTTTATAACAGCCCCTCCGTTACGACTAGGAAAAGTGAAGCACAATAGGTAAATTTTTTAAAGCATTAGAAAATTAGCGTCAACACATCATTCATAGCAACGCATAATCAAACGACATCATAATTAAAAGCATTACAAGTGACTCATCATCGTAATCAATAAAGATACAACCAACGCATCAACATAAATGATAGTGACACATGACCAACACATAAACATAACTAGTGATGCAGTTCATCACATCACAATCAACTGAAGAAAATTATAAACAATGATCAACCAAATGTTGACTATTAAAATGACTACCTGCCCAACCTACCCTGCAAGGTTTGGACCTCCAAGACACATAATCAACACTCAATCCCACGATTCATCCAATTGATTTTGACCACTTAAGGTCTCAGGGCTCGTGGTTGTTCTGAGGAACAAGGAGGTGTCTAAATCCCACTAACATAATCAAGTCGAAAACCAACTAGCTCAATCAATCAACATCATTATCGTTCATGGAGCAAGAGAATCTAAATACTCAATCATTCATACATCAATATTATTCATGTCATAACATAATTCTAAATACTCAATCAACCATACATCAATATTATTCATGGCGCATGAGAAATCTACTTTATTTTACATGGCGCAAGAGGTTACAAATGCTTATTCAATCATATAACAACATTATTTTAAGGTGCAAGTGTAACCATATATTTTATTTTCATGGCGCAAAGGCGAACATCTATTTTATTTCAAGGCGCATGATTAATCAAATTACTAAATTAAACAATAAATCAACATTATTTTCAAGGTGAGTGCATGATCTAATTACTGAATTAAACATAAATCAAGATTCCTTCCAAGGCACGCGACTAATCAAATTCTGAATTAAATAATAAATCAACATTATTTATTCATGGCGCGACAAGATATTCCACTACACTTAACTTTTTCAAGTAGCCATGAGTGTGATTGAGCAAGAGGACAAATCATAGGATAATAATTTAAGAGCTTAAAACCATCGTATTCTCAGGTAACGTGGCCATACATCTCCTTTTTATTTTTGGGGAATATCTTCTTAAGCAACACAAGGTTGTAACCCCAAAACTCGAGTTACTTTAAAACTAGGGTTATTACTAAGACTCTAACCGTATCACCCTCATTTTGTTTACAAGAAATCTATTGATTGTGAGTTTAATCATTCCCTACTAAAATAACTAATCTTGAACTAGAAGAATGACAAGATTAATAATTATCCAAATCTAACACCTAATACGAGGAATGCCATTACGATTTTTCTAAGAAATGAATTCCAGACTATAAGCTTAAAGTGATAGTGTATGGTTTCTTTTCTCCCTTTGGATTGAGCCAAAATATTCTCTTTTTGTGTCAGGGATGAAATTGTTTCAATTTGGTGGTAGAAGAATTTCCCAAAGTGTTAAGATAAGTTTCCTATACTAGGTCAACAATATAAGGAGACCATGTGAAGTGCAAATATGGTAAAATAGGGTACAAAAGTGAACACAAACACACATAAAACCTCAACATTGTCCTCGGAAAATTTTATCATTATCTTCTTAGAAAACTTCAACATTGTCTTGGTGTAATTAGTCCTTTCCTTTTTGGGTGCAAGAACTATAGAAGGGAGCTTGACATTTTTCCTATTATGTTTCACACAACCCCAACATATTATGCAAATTGTTTCGCTAAGGGATATACAAAAACATTGTCTTCACCAATGAAACCTTCATTAGTTTTATGCACCCCCATCCCAAGGAAGGGACCAAATTATTCATCTCATTTCCTATGTTTGAACTTCGAAAACATAAAAATATGTAAAGCTAAAGACATGAAGTGAAGTAATGCTATTGGTTTCTATATTTTTGGTTCTAGCATATAACATTAGAGATTAGCATTAAAACATATCAGAGTATATGAAATTAGACATGGCAATCACTTTACCATCTTAATCGACTCATAAACACAACAAGCCCTTGCCTTAATTGACATGTATTGTTGCACCATTTTTGCTTCATGCATGGTGTTGCTCATAGCTCTAGAGTCTGTAATCCTTAATTCATTGGCATCTTTTACTTTGTTGAATCGAAGCATAGATGGTGTTGAAGCAAATAAAAATTGTCAAAGTGAAAATGGCGGACTACGATAAAATTGTTGAGTAAGACTTCTTACTAAAACACAGATATGTTTCCAGAGAATAAACACCAGGATACATTTTATGAAATCACAGAGATGAAATGCAGTCCAGTTTCAAATAAATGCAGAGGTAATAAGGAAATCACAAATCCAAATTCAAGGAAATCGCAAATCTAGATTCACCACATTGGGGAAAATCGCATACAAAAACGTAGAGGGTTTTTCCAGATATTGAATGCAGAGATTCACCATTTGCTGGGAAAAATTGCATACATAAAAATGCAGAGGGTTTTTCCAGAGATTGAATGCAGAGATTCACCATTTGCTGGGAAAAATTGCATACATAAAAATGCAGAGAATTTCTTCCTAGAAAAACATAGAGAAATTGCTAACATCCCAATGCAATGCACAAAACATTAGGCAATGCAAAAAACAAAAACCAGATTCAATGAAATCACAAATCCAGATTCACCACATTGGGAAAACTCACATACAAAAATGCAGAGGGTTTTTCCAGAGATTGAATGCATAGATTCACCATTTGCTAGGCAAAATTGCATACATAAAAACACAAAGATTTTTTTCCTAGAAAAACGCAGAGCGATTGCTAACATCCCAAGGAAATGAAAAAAACGAAAATCATAAAACGCAAGGCAAGAATGCAAGGCAAACTGATAACAATTGTTGATTCCATATTTTTATACATGATCAACCCCTTTTTTTTACATACTCAAGTTCCTCGACCACTGGAAATATCATTTTCTGAAGAGGTAAACCCACAAAAATTTTATATGCACGACGAATACTTTTAGTTAAGACATTATTAAATTATTTGCATATATCTAAGAATTTAACAACTAAAAACCCACAACATTTTAGATGTACAATGTATACTTTCAGTTAAAACATTATTAAATTATTGCATGTATCCAAGAATTTGACCACTGCCTTCTCAATTGTGCACTAAACCTGAATATGGTAAGCCAAAAATTTATTTGGAGTGGACTATTGTTGAACCTTAAGGAGTGGAAATGCAACATCAACCAAAACATTCAGATTAAGAATGTGAACTAGCCTCTATGATCAATCTTAGAGGAAGTGGGGCAGGTGGCCTGCATGGACTTTACACAAGTAGTCATTAATTGTTTGAGAAATCAAGATAACACAATCATCAAAATTTTGACTTTATGGGTTTCATTACAACTATCAAGGACTGGTCAAGTTCAAGTTTAATTACAATCATTTTACTATGAATATAGAAGAATGCATTATACAAATTAAATCTTAATACACTTTCATGTCATAAAACAATATTGTAACCGACGACAAAGATGAACCTAGAGATGATCCTTGCAACTAGCGATCCTTTTGTCCTCCCTCTTGCTAACTGTAGAGACTTCACCAGTACCTCCCATCCAATGCTAGGGGTACTCTTCTTCCCCCTTAGCCCCTCGATCTGTAAAGGGTCCATGCGCACACACAACTAGAATCCTCTAGCTCCCAGCTCGCCTCGAAAGGTAGAGCCACCACTCTCTCTCAAGCTGGGTATCCCAACTCTCACAAGTAAAACCAGTCAAAATTTTTGTAGCATAACCTTTCCCATAACCCGTGTGATCCATTCCACATCTCAGCCATGTGTTTTATAGAATTTTTCCCATAACTCATCCCCACTTGCACAATTAATTCATTTTTTAATTAAAATAATTTAGAATTATCTCCCCCTTACACTTGTCACCCCTTCCCCAATTTGCACAATTAAATCCACATTTTATTTTAATAAAATTCAATTTCCCTCACCCATCCTAAAAGCACTCCTAAAATCACTCCTAGTTGTCTCTTTATTCCCCTTATTTCCAATTAATGAATGACGCCTTTTCTAAAACTGAGTTGAGTTAAAATAGAAATCTTCTCCCAGTTAGACTAGTGTTAACTAGACTCGAGATTCCTTTCTATGTGTACCCATTCCTTTAGCTTTATTCCATTCTTACCTTAAATTCCAATTGGGTAATTACTTGCACATATGTGTATTAAATTAATCTTTAGATTTGTTTTATATTCCATAATTTCTTAAATTGATTTGCTCGATCCCCTCATTATTTAATTTATAAATTTAGCTTTTAGTCTTCTTACTAAGTTAGACTTAAGCTTAATTAATTTTTTAATTGCAAAGGCTTAGACTCTTACAGGGATTATAATTAATAAATTCAATCCTTAATTAATTAATTGATCCGACAGTGCTCAAGATTTTACAAGGTTGATTATTCGCTCAGGGTTTTCTAGGCCACCTAGATTCATTGACTCAAATTTTATTTACACGACGTGCCCTTCAAGAGACACTCTGTGCTCCAAGGGTGCCACTCGCCTTTGATTCAATTTTTAATTACGCGACATGCCCTTCAAGACACACTTTGTGCTCCAAGGGTGCCACTCGTCTTTGACTGGTTTTGGTAGTTGTCCAACCCCTGGAGTCAGCACTCCATTCAGGCGACCTTGTGAGAGACTAATGGATTCTAAGGAATAAGGAACTTGCCTTATTGTGTGTCTTTTAGAAATATTCATGAGCGACTATCTCAATCTACCCTCACGGCATCGTGGACCTATCAAACTAGGTAATCGTTAACCTACATTTCGAGCCACTATGGGAGTGCTATTAGGTTGTGACAGGGACGTTTCCATGCCTCTCCCTCAATATCTAGTCTATGTGCATGGCCCCTTTGCTCCTTATGTGAGTCAAATTAGAAATCAAACGTCATCCTGCATCCATCAATGAAATGTTGTCAATGATCCATAAACAACATCATACTATATTCGATCATATGTCACATATGCATAATGAAATACTCAAACCAATACAATCCACTCCCTGACTCAATATGGAGTCCAAGGAGGTACAGTGATACCATCAGCATCCTCAATCTGTCAAGTGTCCTGCACACTTAGGGGAAACTCATCAATAGCATATGTCAATACATAGATATCAAACAACATAAATCATAATCCATCAACATCGTCACAAGAATCCATAAGCGAAACAGATAACCATATATTATAACCGGATCACTTGCACGCAAGTGTCCTCAAAGAATAAGTCAAAATCATGTGCTCGCAAGAGCGGGATGCTACAATCTTGGTAGCCTTTAATGTCCTTAGGTTTCCCATTTGCAAGCCACTTAACCCCGAACTCTATGTCATCTAAAGAAAAAAATTCTTCCTTTGTAGGGACAATAGGAATGGTGTCCATGGCATTAGGGAACTCGTAAAGACTTTTAAGGTAGGATTTACAATCCTTTAAGGGAATCATATTATTCTCTTTAGTATTGCGGTTTAGAATTTGGCTCCATAACTTCTTAGGATCCAGCTTATATAGTTGTGAAAGTTTTTCTTTCCTTTTATTGATATAGTACCTTTTTTTCCTTTTAATTAGGGATTTGTACGTATTGATCTTATCGATCTTTAAGGAATCATTAGAAGCATCCCTAATGGATTTTCTAGCAATTTTACATTCTTTATCATACCAAGGGTTGATCGTTCTATTATTGTTTTTATAGGACACCTCGAAAGAGAACTTGTTAATATAAGTGGAAAGGGCAGTTGTAAAATTATGATAGAGCTCTTCGATGTTGTCCTTATAAGTTAAGAGATTTAATTTACTATTTAAATCTTTTAAGAAAATGTCAACTTTACTTTTGTCAAAGCGCAAATTCCTTTGATTATCAGAATTCTCTTCAATGGTACTCATATGCATGGAAAAGTTTAGAGTTAGGGTTAAAGGTTTATGATCGGAGTCAAGCTCATGGTCATTTAAAAGGTCAAAAGTTGTTATTTGGTTGGAAATGGGGATATCAGATATCACATCATCTACAACACTACTACCTAGCCCATGAATACAAGTCATTTGGTTGGAGTTTGGCCACTTCATTACTCCATTGCAAATTATTAGGCCTTGAGAGCTATGGAGCTTGACCAACTCAGTACCAAACAAAATCTCAATTAGGTCTTCAGAGCTTCTTTTGTAGCTATTAGATAAAACAAGGTCCTCATCTAGCCATTAAGGATTATGATCGGAATCAGTACTTACAAGAGTAGCTTGTTTAGTTGTAGTCCTAACATTAAAGTCTCCTAGAAGGAGGATATTACCTTCATTTTTCAAACTATAAATATCTTGTTCTAAATTATTATAGGGACAATTGTTATCTAGATTGTTTTTCTTATAAAAAGTAGAATTAATAGGTGCAACATAGAAAATTTCCATATACATCTTCTTAGCATTGGTCTCTGAAATTTTTATCCAAATGTATTGATTGAGAGGGTCAATCTTATGAAGTTGAATGTGAGGAGAAATGTTCTTTCTAATATAACAAGATATGTGTCATATCCGTCTACGGTGAGATTTTTTGTTCCATGTTGACCACAAGACAAATCCTTCTATGTTAGGGACCTTAGACTCCTCATGCTCCCAAGTTTCAAATGGATAGATAATATCAATATAACTCGGGATCCAACTTATCATAGGACCTTTGCGCCATGGAAATCCACGACAGTTCCAAAAAAGGATCTTGAATGTCCCAAATTCCTATTTATTATTATCCTTCTGGTCTTTATCCCTAACAATAGCTTTTCTATTTCTAATTATTGCCCATTTTCCTTCTTTCCTCGCTTCTTTTACCTTTTGAAATTCCTTCCTTAATTTAGCTTGGTCTTCAGGAATGAGGTCTTCATTTATGAATATTCATGATCCTTTTAAGCTCGCAGATTTACTAAGTATGCTATATTTATGGTCATTACAACTTACTTTGACACAGATCAACCTATCTTTGTGATCAATTATTTTTCCTAACCTCTTTGCTTCTATGAGGTAAGTTGTATCAATTTGTGATTTATTATTTAATTCTTCTTTTACTATTTCTAGTGTATCCTCCTCTTGTTGTTCTTTTATACCAAAAATTATGAGGTTCAAGGCTCTCTTGTTACGCTCATGGTCTAGTTTGATTATCTTATTCATTTCCTCTTTGATGAGTTTGATATCCAATTTGTTTTCCATATTACTGAGGGTCAAATTGTTGGTTATTTTTTCTTCTAGCTCTTTAATCCTATCTCTCAAGTTGTGATTTTCTTCAACCCATCCTTCTTGGGTTGATTGTTTATGTTTTTCCATTTCTTGAATCTTATCATTCATTCTCTACAATTCACTCTTGAACCCTAAGAATATATGCTCTATTTGAGTTTGAATGGTATCTTTAATTTTTTTATCAATCATTGCCTCTAGCTCTATTTGGAGTTTTACATCTCTTTCTTCACTCTTTTTTTCTAATTATTCTAACTCTATTTGGATTTTGGCATCTCTTTGTTCTCTCCTTTTTTCTAATGATTCCATATAATCATAAAGGATCTCGAGGGTGGTTTTGGGGGGCCTCCCCATGTTAGGTTGAGTTTTTGGAATAGGTGGTGGAGTGCTTATATTGAAAAGAAGAGAAAAAAAAATGTAACAATTATTATTTGGATTGACTTTAAAAATGGAAAATGTTTTTTTTTTTAATTGATAATAATGACATTAATTATTATCTCTCGAATCAACTTTTACTTATGAAACTTAAAATAAATAAAATATATTTAAATCTCTTTACGTTAATATATTATAAATATATTTTAAATTAAAATTGAATCAAAGTAAAATTAAAAAGTGACTCACCTCATTTCACATGTCTAATTTCTCAACCCGTTGAAGAAGCCAAAAATAATTTCCGAAAACCGTAGAGAAGTTCCAGAGAAACCGAGAGAAACTATAGAGATTACTCTGGGGGGGAAATGTAAAAACCAAAGAGAAGTATTATCCCCGTTCAAAACCGCAGATATATAATGTTAGAAATAAAATATCTCCTTCAAAACAACAGAGAAGTATTATTCTCGTTCAAAACCGCATAGATATAATTTCAAAACCGAAGAGAAGTATTATTCCCATTATATATTTTTTTAATTTAGTTAGTTTATGTTTTTAATTTTTTTTTAATAATTGTATTTACCTCTTATCTTTTAATTTTTTGGGTTAAAAATTGTATTTTATCTTTTTATCATTTTTTTTTAATTTTAGATTTTATTTATTTATTTTACGAAAATTTTTGTGTTTTGAGGGTTTTTTTTCACATTTCATTTTTTATTTTTATTTTAATGGTCATTTTTAACTTTTTTCCCAAAAAAAATAGATTTTACTTTTTTTTTGTATTTTTTTAAGTTTTTATTAAAAAATCACAATTTGCATTTTTTTTAAAGAAAAATTGTTTTTTTTTGTCTTTATTTCAAAAACAAAATTGTTTTTTTCCCTATACAAAATAATTTGCTTAGGGGTATTTTTTTTCCCAATTTAATTATTTTCTTCATGTAAATTATTAAAAAAATAAAATTAATTGATAAATAAATTATCAAGTTATAACACTTTTATATTTAGGAGTCCATTTTCAGTGTCTTATTTGCGGTGGTGCGAGTGGTCAAGACCACGGTTTCAATTAGGTCATGGTTTTAACTTCGAAAAAAAAAATCGGTACTACTGGTAGCATCACTTTTCAATTCGAAGGTCAATTTCAGGGTTCTGTCTGTAATGTCAAGGCCACGATTTTAAAAAAGTCGCAATTTTAACCACCTCCAAAAAAAGGTGCTACCGGTAGCACCACCTTTTGATTTGGGGGTCGATTTTTGTGATTTTTACTCAAAAATATGATATTTTTGGGCTAGAGTTCTCGTTTTGAGGTCACAATTCTCGTTAAGCTAGTAACTTTATTCTCAAATATTGTATTGTTCAATGTTGCAGTTTCAGGATCAACATGATCTGATAAAATATGTACATGGTGAATGTTTTATTGGTCTTTTGGTAGCGGGCTCATTGTACCTGTTTGATTTAAATCAACTAAAAATCCAGGGCTCTCATCACTAGAAACATTTGGTAATGTATTAATATCCAAACCATGTTCACTAGCCCACATCTGAATTTTGAAAACATGCTTACAAACATTGTCATTCAATGCCCAATCATAACTACAAAAATTAAACTTGGGCTCTTTGTATATGACATTATACCAAGTATGAGGAGTAATCTTATTTTGACTACGAACCATAAATCCATTCATATATTTTGGGTCGCGCACACAGTCTTCATCTGGTATTTGAATTGTTCTAGCCTTTGAGAGAGTCTCTTGTTTCTCACACTTTGTGGGCCTTATAATTCCTGCTTCTTTTAAGTGTTGATTATGAATATAATATAATTCAATTTTTGTCAACAACAAAAAAATTAGCCAATCCACCCATTTGTGGAATGCATTGTTTTCCTCATATATGTATCTATATTTTAGATACTTATGATAGGATTCAATTGCATTAGTTGTGTCTTGATTGGAATGTGAGAATTTCCTATAAGATTTCACCCACATATCTGGAAAAAAAGTTTATCATCAACTAAAAAGTATTGACTAAAAACATGTTATTATGAAAAATAGTCGTAATCTAATGTTACATGACACTTACATATTTTATCATTGGATAGCCAAGTGGTGTCAAAATATTTTAGAAATTTGTTCTCTTCACTGAATTCATGAAATATTCTTGCAACAACTTTTCATACAGACTCATCATCCTAGCATGAGTGCACGATTTCTCCTAATGCACGAAAAATGTAAATTTTGTTTTCTTTGACTTTGACTTTGCTTCCAACATGTTTCACCCATACTCGATGGACATGCCACACACACAGCATGATGGAGGAATTAATTAAACTCCTGAAATGGTTATACATTAGAAGAGAGTAAATTATATGAATGTAACATTACTTTTTCATATTTTTGTTGAAAAACAACAAATTTGGAACCTTAATGCTCGAATCTCAGTAGTGGCATCATCTGTGATAAATGCTCATACATGTCAATCTGGACATTCTTTCATTCCCACAAGAAATAATTTTGACAACCATTTGCGAATATAATATGTAGTATTACATGATGAAATCACCCAAGCCATTGGTATACCATTACGATGTTTGTCGAATACCATTAATGTATAAAGTTCATACTACATTCAAAGAAGATAAGTATAAATATTATAGTGAACACATAATAATTCATTTTGATCATCATAAAGAAATGAAAAGATCAATAATATGTATCCCATACATATTGGTACTAAATGTGGAATCCATGGACATAGCATTGTTGTGTGAATGTGTCACCATCATGGAACACATCCACCCTGTTTGTATGCCTATAATAAATGGTATGTTTTGCACAATATTTTGCTTTTGGTAGAAAAAAAAAAAAAAACTATTTGGAAACTGATTGTACCAATAGTCGACACTTGTTGGATCACTCTCATCCTTCATATATTTTTTCTTTCTAATATTATGGTAAATGTTAGAAATATCCATCCTTGTCATTAAGGTATCTCGAGTTACCCCTATGAATAACTCACCTGATTGGTGCTCCACATCAGAGATTAATTTGTCCCAAAGCATTGTAATGTTAAAACCATAGTCAATCATCTTTTCCACAGTAGCTCGTATATCCAATGATAAATGTGGTGCATACTTTAATGTTTTAGGTCTACCCACTGCATTATTCCCATGATACATACCACCATATTTATCAATATTCCTACACTCAATGTATATTAAAACAACATCATTTGGATGCACATAAAGTCAATACATGATGAAGTAACATCTACAACCAACTTTAATTATTTGGCATGGATTGTGTTTTGTTTTTATTGATCCTTGTCGATTCATTGTAATCTCACAACTTGGGACTGTACATGTGGATTATGGGCCATATGCACACCAATAACTAGAAAAGAACAATGCTAACAAATTAGGAAACATGTATGCATTATTTTTGCATAATGAACTTGAATTAGAAGTTTATAATTATATTAAACAAATAAAGACTCACATAGCATATTCCAGATATGTATTAATGTGGGTACATACAATCGCATGCACTTCTTTAGATCACGTTGTATTAACAACAATTGAGTGGGAGCATATTCATCTAATTGCTCCCCATTTATAAATCCTTCAAGTCAACTATATGGAATAATAGCGACTCAATCCCCTCCAATTTGTGTCCATGTTAGATATTCAGCTGAAATTTCTATCATATCTTTTGGGTCTTCAGTGTCCAACTCCATAATGTCTTCCCACGAGCCTCCCAATGGGAATTTATGGTTAGTGGTGCTTAACAAGGATTATCCAAATAGGGAAAATCCTAACAAAGTTGCACTGAAAGGTGAGTGCTAAGGTGATCTTGCTCATGAAATAGAATGTAACCACAATGATATCTTAGTTTAACTAAAAAACGAGAATTGTTACCAATGACAAGGCTATATTGATAACATTGTAGATAAATCGGAGAGTTAATGAGCACCCCTCTTCCTCCTTAGGAGGGTCCTTATTGTTCCCACTTAGAACCTTCATTCTCTTACAAAACTGAAAATGGATTGAAGTATTGTACTCAAACTCTCAAAGGGTGAGAATTTTGATGGTTGAGAGCCAATTCCTGAAGAGGAAGGGCTACTATATGGGTGTATTGTCTGGGATGGTTGTGTCAAGCAAGTTAGAACCAAGCAGAGATGAACCAAAAACCACTGCACGCAAAGGTGAACAGGGAGGTTGAAGAGAGGGGTTGAAAAAAACTGAGATACTTCCCAATAGTGGTGGGAGTCCAAGCAAGCATCTAGAACGATGGGGATTTTGTGGGTCCCCTATGATTATAGCTAAAAATGTGTGTGAATTTGTGTGATGAGAGACAAATTATTTTGCAGACAAACCTGAATTCCGACCTACTGTAACAATAGCACTAACAACTACATATGGTTACTAATGAATAACATATGTAAATCAACTAAAAGAAAAGATGTTGGTTGGGTAGATTTTATCCACGTGGGGAATAATAAACAAAATTCATATGTCCTATAGAACTAACATCCTTCTTCTCAAATAACATTGGTCCTTCCAATAGCACTCAACAATGGGGCATGAACCCATCGGAAGAGGAACTAGTGAAGGTATGAAAATTCAGTTATAATGAGGAGTAAAGGGGGTATACATTGAAAGAGATGGCGATATTTCCCAATAGCCACACAAAATATGAATTAGGTGTAATTGTAGAATTCAATTGCTAACTAGGTGGAAAATCCTAGGTTTTGGCCACTAAGGTACCTTTTTCAAGTGTAGTAGGGGACTCTCGACCTAAGAAATCGGTCATGGGATGGGTAACCTCACAAGAGTTGGGTGGCTCAAGAAGGCATGCATGGAAAAATCGGACCTCGACAATCTCTCCTTCACGGTTATCTCCTTGCCTTATGGATTTGGAACAATTGACTTGGAGGGTTTCAAGTTCCCTAATTCATCAACCACCAAGTTTCAAGATGAAAAGATATGACAGGGTTTTTTTGGATACCTACCCCTAAAATTCTAACTTAAACTAAATTTTTCTTTTGTACCCTTCTGTGGAGGATTTTAGTGAGTTCTTTATGGTTGATTTTTGGTGAACAAGTCTGTGAAATTGGAGTCTTGGACCAATCTCATTTGATTAATGGTGTGTTGGAAAGGTTCTATAGAGCCCTTAAGTCTTTCTGATACTTTGATGTAAGTGATCCATTAGAAACTTTGTGATGTGTGGATTTTTTTTTTTGTGCAAAGATGTATGTGTGAGAAAATATTTTAGTAGTTTATGAATAATATTGAATCATATGGATGTCATGGGGTCATTTACTTGTCTTGTTATTAACTACTAAATGTTTTGAGCAATCCTTGCATAATTCAAAACACTAATCCTAGTTTGTCAAAGATGTGGACATATGGGGTCCTTACCAATCCTTTAACTTAATAAGTGTTTTTTTCTCTATGAAAATGAAACTATTCTAGTTTTGTAACAATGTGGACATGTATGGGTCATTTACAACTTCATTAGTTCCTTTTTTATAAAGAAAACTATGAGGTGTCAAAGGGGCTTTGGCCTCACCTAATTTCTTGATGTGATGGAGAGAAGGGAGATGGAACATGCTTGGACACTCCTTTATGATTTCCCAAGATGACTCGAAAGAGTGAGAGGGAAAGAGCATACTTAGAGGTGACTAAGGGGGTTCCTAGTCCCATAAATGACTTAATTGTTGAAGACAAAGTAAGCTAAGAATTCAAATGCTTTCAATTTAGCCATCCATGGGGCAAAGAAAAATAAAGATGTTCTGGCTTACTTTACTTTAGTGTGTTTAGCTAGTCTACTTTTGCAAGAACTAACTCAAAGAGAAATTTGATCAGTATTAAAAAGTGCACAAAAATTAATCTTGTAATCTACATTTTGGAAAGAAAGTGAAAATCCCAAAAAATAGGCAGAAAAATAAAATCAATGGGAGTTGTTGAAACTAGAGTCGTATATATATATATATATATATATATATATATGTGGTGTAGCATACAAATACAGACTAACCGGAAAACTAAAACTAATATGAAGTCAAAAGCAAATTCATTATTATAATTCACCTTATAATTTAAAGTCAAGATTCATACACTCTAATTTTATATTTTGAAGTTTATAATTATAAATTATTATTTTTCAAAGTGTGAACATTATAAAACAAGGTTATGTGGCAGCGTAGTCCCTTCCAAGCAGGTTATAAGGTAAATTGTGGAAAATGGGATCGAATTGTAAATGACGGAAGTGTTCGGTGCAAAATGTATATCACGAAATGTTGTGTGCAACATGTATATCACGGAACATGGGTTATAAAATTTCGTTAGCGCTAAGGTGTGACCCTGCGGAGAGATAATTGGTTAAGTGTGTCGGGTTGAAGTGGGATAGGAAAAAGTAGTAGAGGCAGATGGAAACTACAGTGAATATGTGGCAAGCCGCATGAAGCACAGGTGGTATCCATGCAGTAAATGACGTGTGGCATATACAGAACCATTTTTTTTTACTGTATTTAACAAAATACAATTTGTGCAAAGTGGAAGAAAAAATTTGGAAATTTAAATGCATTTGTCATATAGACTGGTGAAAGATAAAAATGTATGAGGACATAAATTTAAAAGGAGATAAGAAAACAGTTTTATTTGAAATATCTCAAAAAATAAAAGTTTGTTACATATTACTGGAAATTTTGAAATATATCAAAAAATAAAAGTTTGTTACATATTACTGGAAATTTCAATGCGTTTGTCATAAAGATTGGGATTGGGGCTACCGTGGACCATAAGAGAAATATGTACAAGAAACATGACTGTAGAAAGAAGATAGAGTGCAATACCTGCAAAAAAATAAATTGAAAGGTATAAGTGTTTGGCTACACATTTCTATTTAAAAAACTGGAATAATTGGGTTGATAAACAAAGCAGGATGTGATCATTAGACTTACAATGATGGTACATATGATCCCTTTTGCTATTTTCTTGCGGCTGTCGTTTCATTGATGTCGTCGATGGTTGTTGGAATCATGGCAACTACCAGTTGCCTTTCGTCGGTGACCTGCTTCAATTCCCTTTCGAGCCATTATTCAATGTAGATTCTCATTGGGGCGACGTTGATCTCATTCCGGATTTTTATGTTGAAAAGATCATTTTCTAATTCTCGGAAATCGATAGAAAGATTGCACAGAGTCTGATGAATTTTCTCATTCTGTACTAAATAGTCGACTAGCTAGTCGTCGACGTGAGCTTGATCATATTCAAGGATGTTGTAAAACTTTTCCAAAGACAACGCCTTAAACATATCAATCTCTTTATCGAACTCTTGCCTAGTTAAGGGCAAGGAGTTTGCTATTAAGTCGGGGTCTTGGAAGTCATTGGTCTTTCTAGATAAGTTTATTCTTGACAGCCTTGTGAATAATTTATCTTTCTTTGATATGGCTTGTTCACATGACTGAACAATGAGATGTAGGTTCTTCACTTTTTCTTTCAAGCATGCATTTAATTGACCGATCCGGTTTTTGGATGGAAGATCTTGTTGTCTTCTTTTTGTTTCTGTCATATTGTTGACAATGGTGCCAAAAGGAAGGATTGTGTTTAAATATAAATGTTCTTCATCTTTTAACTCCACCTGCAAATGTTCGAGCAAACTATGTGCCATAGTTCCAAGGGAAGTGATGGTTTGTGATGTTTTCCACACCTCAGTAACCAGTTCCATTATTTTCTTGATATTATTCTCCACATATCCTCTACAGGATGCAAGGAGGCTGGAGGATCCTTTTAAGTTGGCTGCATGGGTGGCGGGCATGGCTATTGCTAAAGGATTGGCAAGCAATGGCATAGGAATCAAAGCCTCTTCCAATTCCTTGACCCAATCCTTCAGTCTAGAATTCTTGGCCTCGATGCTTCCAATGGAATCATGAAGTGCATCTCCGCTCGCCTTGTGAAGTTGACAGATTTAGGACGATCGCATGTTGGCAAGGTCAACCTCTGAACAAGATTTTCCTTTCTTATTTTTTACATCTTTTTTCTCAATTATCAATTTTTTGGACTGGTTGTCAAAAACAACGCTCTGGAACACGAAGGATTCATCTTCATCAAAGTTTTCAGTATCGGATATGTCCATTGGATGACTATGTTGGATGGCATCTCCGGGATAATCAAGGTAGCGGAGCATGCTATCTAGATCAGTGTCAAGTTCCATGTTCTCACTCTGAATTTCCGGCTCTTCTGCCTGTCCCACATTTTTTTTTCTCTTCTTGTCTACTGGAAGCTTGTGAGAACTATCAATTTTAGAGTGAGGAGGGTCATTATCTCCTCCTTTGTTTGAAGAACTATGAGTTTCTTTGTTGTTGTGGTGGTTCGTTGGAGAGATGATCCAGGATGTCATACTTTTTGGAGTGATATTCACCGATTGAACACTCTTGTCACCGAGGCCTTGCCCTATTTCATGTACAATTTAGTGATGCTTTGCAGTGTGTCTAGGTCGTCGGCATCAGAAGTAGGAGCGTTGTCGCCAGTGTCTTTTTTTTCGGACAGGTGTTTTTTGAAAAACCAATCGTCGATGCCAAGTGTTTGTAAATGTTGTCGAAAATTTTTATCGGGGATGAACCCTCTTATGATTTCAACATATCTCAGGTTCAAGTTGCTAGAATGCGCTATGAATTCGTCAATTTTGTTTACGTTTTTCAACACGAACTCCCTGACTTTCCAAGGCATAGGAATGAATTGTTTTTTTCTCTTCTTTTGCAATAGATGCAACCAGTAGTTGTATTGTTGTGCTACTTCTGCAACAAACATTTTGTCTATAATGTGACATGGAAGGAGAGAAGGTTTTTCCGTGGAGCAAAAAATTCTTATCACTATGTAATTATCCAAATGTTCAAGTGTCCCCTTCCTATCCAAAAAACTAGTTGCTTGTTCAGATATGCGGGGAGAATCTTCTCCTAACAACAAAACTTTGAAAACATACATGAAGCCATTAAAAACCTCATAAAAACAGTGGGAAGCCTTGTGCTTCCACAAGGCCTGGTACCAGAACGTTACTGGGTCGAATTCCCTATTGGCATTCTTGGACGAAGACAGTTCTGGAAACTGATAGCAATGTGCTATTGCAAAAACTAAGTAGGAAGACATATAAAATTTCTTTTCCCTTTTGAAGATTGACAATTGGGAACAGATTTCATGGGAAATTAACTTGCCCCAATCAAAAATGGCTTGTTCATTAACTGTGAAATACAAAATATAAAGAGCCATCCAGGAAACAATTGTTGTGGACTCCTGACCCGTTATTCTTGTAAACAGCCAGGCAATTTCCCGGAATGAATTTCTAAATGAACTAACCTGCAAGCTTGTGATATCTTCAAGAACTAGAATTGGGTCTTCCAATAAATGGGGCAAGAGGTCCAGCCTGTTATTATGATTTTCTATGAAATGTTTGCAATCTTCTCCTCTGAACATCAATGTTGGCCCCGACAATCTTAACATCTGGCAGAAGAACTGAGGTGACAAAGAAACAGAAGAGTGGTCCCGTAGTGGAATAATTCTTTTGTATGAAATAAATTTATCGGCGCAACAAGAGACTAGGTCCTTACAGTCAAAAACCTCAAGGACACAGCCTGCACGAGCAATCTCAGAGGTCCAAATTACTTGGTTCTCTACGGCAGGGGTTAAGTAATAAGAATATGCCCTGGACCACTGGAAGTTATGATCCTTGCACCAAAATATGTTCACTGTATCTCCACAGAACTGGTGTTGAGTTGATGCCATAGGTTTATGAGAACATTGGTTTGCTCCAGACGATGGTTGAAATGAACACTTAGAGTCGATAATGTAACTCTTCGCTAAATCTTGGTTAAATGTTTATGAATGGGAAATCTTCTCGAGCCCTTCGTTGATTAATGACAATTTGTATGGATGGTGTAGGATGAACTGTTAGCTAGTAAAGCTTACTTATTTCATATTTAGAAATGTGAAGGTGGCGGGTATGGCGAAGAGAAATTAAGGATTGGAGGTTTCGTGAACGTGCCAAGGCGACGACATGTGAATGACATTTCATGATTTTGAAATCAACACTCAGAAGGGATAATATAACCCCCCACAAATCTTGGTTTAATGTGTATTAATATGAGATGTCCTCAAGCCTTTCGCCCATCAATGACAATCTATACAGTTCCTGCATGATGAGATGTTAGAATTAAATGTCAGTAATTGCATATTTAGACAAGTGTGAAGGTCACGGAGACGGGGGAGAGAAAGGAATGAATGGCAAGGTATGAAAAGTGGTCGGATGGGATTCAAAATAGGGTTACAGGGATACTCAAGAGAGGCGAGTGTTCCGCGGTCAAATTTTGTGTATCGAAATTTTTTACTGCAAAACGTGTAAAACGGAAGAGAGCTTGATGGGGCAATTCAGCGGTTGGTTTGTATATTTGCGGAATTTCGAGAAAGAGGCTAAGTATGGAATAGGGAAACGGTCAGGCAGACTCATTCTCGGAAGTGAGGATTGAAGTTTTTGTGAACGGACCAACTTGACAACGCGCAAATGTCATTCCATGATGTTTGAAATTAACGCTTGCTAATTGCATGCCTAGAAATAAGATCTTATATGTAATTGCTAATTGTTAATTGCAAAAGGGCGTGAGCACAGGAAACAACGACTAGGAACTGAATATTTCTTGAACCCGCTAATCCGAAGATCCGCGAAAGAAATTCGAAGAAATGGAAAAGTATGGAAAGCGGACAAACGGGCTTCAAAATGGGGTGACAATAGTTCCACAGAAGACATGAGGACCTAACAGTTAAATTGTATTTCTCAGAATTTTTCAGTGCAAAATGTGTACCATGGAAGAGGGCATGATAGGTAGACCATAATATGGAAGATGGTATGATCTAAGTCCAGTTGTAAATTTGTATATCGCAGAAGTGACGATATTGTTCGCAGGTCATGGAACAATAGAAGTCCAATCTAGAGCCCGCCTACCGGGAATCCATGGTGGGAGAAGTGTCTAGGTATGGAATGGGGAAGTGGTCGATCGGTGTCACGATATAAGAGCAAGAGTGAAAACATGAACCCACAAGTCCGCCCATGCGCATAGCCAGACATTTTCGAAAAAACGAATAAGTGACGAGAAAGATAAAGTTCAGGGAAAAGAGAAACGAATATTTGGCTAAGTATAGAAGACGAAAAAGAAGGGACAATATATTCACATATGTAACAAACATCCCATTTTCCTGCCAAGATATATACTTGGAAAGAAGTGTGAAGGTGGCGGGCACAGAAAACAACAACTAGGAATACGATCCACGAGTTTACTTGGTTCTTGGTTGTATGCTTCGTCTATCAATTTGTATATTGCGGAACTCCGAGTCATTTTTTTAGCCAGCCAGCCCGCAAATACGGCTATCAATTTGTATAGTGCGGAACACTGGGTGTTGTTTGTAGAACATAGAACTATAGAGGAAATTATTTTCCCTTTAATATAACTTATGTGACGCAAATGTAGTATGTGGCTCGTTTTATCACTTTTCCATCCGTAAAGAATGGAAATCTTGAGACCGCCTGCCCTGGAGCCCATGTGTCAATATGTATATCGCGGAGCTCTTAATGTTGTTTGGAGGTCACGGAAAAATAGAAGTGCAATGTTGAGCCAGCCAACGCACAAGTCTGCATGTCAATTTGTATATCGCGGAACTATGGGTGCTACTTGTAGGACATAGAACAATAGAGAGCCAATTTAGACAAAGGGGAAGCGCTCGGTCGAAACGCGTGAATCCACCAACCCACGCAGCAAGGAATTTTCGGAAAAAAATGATTAAGTAACCAGAATGAGAAACTACGAGGGATAAAAGAGTGGGAAAATAGAAAGGCGGAGGGCAGTTTTCATAAGCGTGAATTAGCTTCAAACAAGCCCCATTGTTGCAAAACCATCATTTTCTACTAATTGTCAGTAAATGTGTTGTTCAAGATTAGATTTTATTGCAACGTGTGGGTGTTGATACATTCTTCCATGACTGTAACATATTAACTTAAGTATTAAACTTCATTTTCTACTAATTGTCAGCAAATGCTTTGTTGAAGATTAGATTTTGTTGGAATGTGTGGGTGTAAGTGTGTGCTTGATACATTCTTTCATGACTGTAACATATTAAATTAAGTATTAAACTTCTTGCATTATGGGTTGTTAGCATTAAAACTTAATAATTGCATGTCGGAAAAAAACGATTAAGTAACCAGGAAGAGAAACTACAGGGGATAAAAGAGTGGGAAAATAGAATGGCGGAGGGCATTTTTCGTAAGCGCGAATTGGTTTCAAACAAGCCCCATTGTTGCAAAACCATCCTTTTCTACTAATTGTCAGCAAATTATTTGTTGAAGATTAGGTTTTATTACAACGTGTAAGTGTTGATACATTCTTCCATGACTGTAACATATTAACTTAAGTATTAAACTTCATTTTCTACTAATTGTCAACAAATGCTTTGTTGAAGATTAGATTTTATTCAAACGTGTGGTGTTCTTGATACATTCTTCCATGACTGTAACATATTAACTTAAGTATTAAACTTCTTGCATTATGGGTTGTTAGCATTAAAACTTAATAATTCCATGTCTAGAAACAAGAATGACGATTTTGTTGCAACATTGTACTTTGGTATTACTATGTTTTATCTGCATTGCGAATAGAATTGAACATTGTTTTGAAACTGTGTGTAATCCATTTTTTGTTTGCATAAAATCCTGGTGGATTGACACTGTAGATTGTCATATAATTGTTAGATGTTCCATCTTAGAACAAATTACCTAAGTAAATACAATATCGAAGAACTACAAGACCACCGAACCATGCCAATGAGAATAGACATTAAATCCATAAAAGAAGCAACAACAAAGACTCCAAGGAAAAAAAAATTAATAGAAAATCCATTTAAAAAAAAAAAAAAAAAAAACCAAGTATTGTACATCTATCCTTAAAAATTGGACCCAGTTCTTCGGGCCAAAACATTGAACGTATCTGCCACAAACACAGGCACGGGATTCACAATATGCATGATCCTTGTAGTTTTCTCCTCAATGAATCATCATGTGGTAAAATTGATAGTTTTCAGAATCTTCTTGTGAGGAAGAAGACGAAAAACGCTGCAGGGTGGAATAGCCCTTAACTGAAAATTAGGACACAACTAGAAACTGCCTTTGCATAGTCGAAAATACTTCAGGGACACAGGTTGCACGTGCAATTCTAGAGGCCCAAATTAGTCCATTCTGGGTGGAAGGAGATGACTAGTAGAAATATGCCTTCCACTAGTGAGAGTTCTGGTCCTCATTCTCGAAGATGTTAATTGTATATCCAGAGAACAGGACAGTAGTCCCCCAAGTGAATATTTTTTTGGCTTGAAATATATCTCTGGGAGCATCAACATATCATTACTTTATAGTGAAAGTCTTCCGCTCAGAAAAGACTAATTTAGACCTCTAGAATTCCTACTTTTGAGCTGCAAAGCGGTTGTTGCGTTCATCGTCAATTTCTTTTCTGAAACTCCTTTTGGTGTTGTCAGGACCGCCATCACTAAGCTGGGAAGTTCCACCCATTATGGTTGATTTCAATTTGGGCGCAGTAGTGGGAATAGTTTTTGCATTTCCATCATCCACTGTTGTATCATCACCCATCAAATCATATTCTTCCGGCTCGGAATCCATGACATCAACCTCTACGTCAGCCATCAATGCAATTGGGTAGGTTCTCTGAGCAGACAGGGTTGCCTTGCAATTCCTTGGCTTGAAATATATCTCTCGGTGTACCAAGGGACCATCTCCTTTTTTTCTCATGAGCGGAGGGAGATGAGTAGTAAGAATATGCCCTAGAATACTAGAACCTCTGGCCATTATGCCCGAATGTGTTTACTGTATCTGGACAGAACTACTACCACAAGTTAACGAGAATTTTCATTTTCTCCAGACGATGTTTGAAATGAAAATTGGGGAGGGATAATATAACCCTCCGCAAATTATGGTTTAATGTGTATCAATGGAATACCTCCTTGAGCCTTTTGCTGATCAATGACAATATCTAGGTTTCATGTGGAATGAGTTGTTACCATTAAAGCTCACTAATTGCATATTTAAAAAAAAGTGCGAAGGTGGCGGTGACAGCGAAGAGAGATTAAGAATTAGAGATTTCTTAAAGACACCAACCCGTCGGCGCACGAAACAGATTGTATCATGTTTGAAATGAATACTTGGAAAGGATAACACTCTTCTCTGCAAATCTTAGTTTAATTCGTATTAATGACAAATCTTCTCCGGCCTTTTGAACATTAGTGACAATCTTAACGGTTCCTGCAGGATGAACTACTAGCATTAAAGCTTAATTATTGCATATCTAGAAATAAGTACGAAGGTAGCAGTGATGGTGAATTGCGACCAAGCATTGTACATTTCATCCACCTGCCAACCCGCGAAACAAATTCCAAGAAATGCCCAAGTATGGAAAGCGGTCAGGCGAGTTACAAAAAAAAGGGGCAGAAGATATACCCAAGAGACATGAGGGGTCAATGGTCATATTGCATCTCAGTGACATATATTGGTCGTCAATTTGTATGTCACGGAATTTTGGGTGTTGTTTGTGCATAGGGGAACAACGGAAGCACAATGTAGGGAGGGCAATTTGTATATTGTTGAAATTTAGGTTTTGTATATAAAAGCATGAGACATTCAGAAAATGGACCAAGTAAATAGAAAGAGAAAGCATATAAGATGAAGTGGAATTTTTTTTCTAATTTGTAAGTCGCGGAAGTCCAGGTGCTATTTGTAGGCGGCGGAACAATGGAAACGCAATGTTGAACCTGCCTATGCAAGAACCCGCGATTCAAAAAGTTTGTTCAATATGAAACGGGGAAGCGGTCGGTTGGGCTGGTGATATAAAAGTAACGATGGAAATATGAAGACATGAATCCGCCAAATCCCACACCTAGACATTTTCCAAAAAATGAGTAAGTAAAGAAAGGGAAAGCAGAGGGAAAAGAGAAAGAGGATAGCAATTTTCGGAAGAGGGAATTGGTCATAACAGTAACTATGGAGTGCATTAAACATGTTAACAAGTTCTTCAATCAAGGAATAGATACAACGAGCAATGTTTATAGTTTCCAGGATCTGTTTGTATAAGAGAAGCATCGAAAAGTTACAAGAAAATCGGTTTTTTGGATGTTTAAGTAAAGTCTATGTACTGCTAGCTTCATTGCAAGTATAAAAGCGAAGAATTTGAATTTTAATGTCCTCTCGTTCATATAATTGTTCAATTAGACTTTGCATAGTATATATTCGTTTATTTCAAATTGTTTGCTAATTTGTGGATCGCAGAAGCCAGGGTGTTGTTCGCAGATGGCGGAACAATGGAAACGCAATATTGAACCCGCCTATCCGGTAACTCGCCTATTCGGAAAAATAAAAGCCAAAAAATTTGTACAATATGAAACGGGGAAGCAGTTGGTCGGGCTGGTGATATAAAAGTAAGTGAAATCTGAAGACGTGAATCCGCCAACTTTTGCACCTAGAAATTTTCCGAAAATAAGTAATACATACTAAATATGTACTATAAAGTATGAACATGAGATTTTATAGAGCATGTACAGATCCCTCATTCCATACTTAGCCACTTTTTGGATTGCGGGTTCTTAGGCTAGCGGGCTCAAAATTGGGCCTCTATTGTTTTGTGGCCTACAAATAGCACCCAGAATTCTGCGATATACAAATTGACAAGAGAACCTTTGGGTTGGTTGGTTGGCTCAACATTGCACTCTTATTGTTTCGTGTCATACAAATAGCACTCAAAGTTCCACGATATACAAATTGACAAACGGACTCCAGCGCTGGTGGCCTCAAGATTATGATTGCTTACGGATCGTAATCCCTATCAACTATCTAACATTATCTAGAAACATTATTTTCAATACTAAATTATTAATATTAAATATTTATATTGTACAATTTAATTAGACAAAAAAGTTTGTACAATATGAAATGGGAAAGCGGTCGGTCGGGTTGGTGATATAAAAGTAAGTGAAATCTGAAGACGTGAATCCACCAACTTACGCACCTAGAAATTTTTCGAAAAATGAGTAATACGTACTAAATATGTACTTATATAAAGTATGGACATGATATTTTATAGAGCATGTATGGATCTCGCATTCCATACTTAGCCACTTTTTGGATCGCAGGTTCTTGGGCTGGCGGGCTCAAAATTGGGCCTCTATTGTTCCATGGCCTACAAATAATACCCAAAATTCCGCGATATACAAATTGACAAGAGAACTTGTGGGTTGGCTAGCTCAACATTGCACTCCTATTGTTTCGTGTTATACAAATAGCACTCGAAGTTCTGCGATATACAAATTGACAAATAGACTCTAGGGTTGTCGGCTTGAATATTGTGATTGTTTACGAATGGTAATCCCTATCAACTCTCTAACATTATCTAAAATCATTACTTTCAATACTAAATTATTAATATTAAATATTGATATTGTGCAATTTAATTAGACAAAAAAAATTGTACAATATGAAATGGGGAAGCGGTCGGTCGGGCTGGTGATATAAAAGTAACTGAAATCTGAAGACATGAATCCACCAACTTCCGCACCAAGAAATTTTTCGAAAAAATGAGTAATAGATACTTAATATGTACTTTTATAAAGTATGGACATGAGATTTTATAGAGCATGTACAGATCTCGCATTCCATACTCAACCACTTTTTGGATCGTGGGTTCTCGAGCTAGCGAGCTCAAAATTGGGCCTCTATTGTTCCATGTGCTACAAATAGCACCCAAGAGTTTCGCGATATACAAATTGACAGGCGGACGTGCAGGTTGGCTGGCTCAACATTGCACTTCTATTGTTTCGTGTCCTCCAAACAACACTTGGAGTTCCACGATATAAAAATTGGCAGACAGACTCTAGGGATGTCAGGCTCAAGATTATGATTGTTTACGGATGGTGATCCCTATCAACTATCTAACACTACCTAAAAACATTATTTTCAATACTAAAGTATTAATATTAAATATTGATATTTTACAATTTAATTACATAAAATTATTAAAGGATGTTAAATATCTTATTTAAAAGAAAAACTCGCGTATTCGAAAACTTGCGCTCCAAAACTTTTGTATAATATGAAACGGGGAAGAGGTCAGTCGAGCTAGTGATATAAAAGTGGGTGGAAATCTGAACACATGTATCTACCAAGTTCTGCACCTAGAAATTTTTTGAGAAATGAGTAATACATACTAAATATGTACTTTTATAAAGTATGGGCATGAGATTTTATAGAGCATGTATGGATCCCTCATTCCATACTTAGCCACTTTTTGGATCGCGGGTTCTCAGGCTGGCGAGCTCAAAATTGGGCCTATGTTGTTCCGTGCCCTACAAATAGCACCCAGAGTTCTACGATATACAAATTGACAAGCGGACTTGCCGTCTATTTGAATTTTAAGGGCCTCGTGTTGATATGATAGCACAATTGGACTTCGACTAGTTTATATTCATTTATTACAATATGAAACGGGGAAGCGGTCTATCGGGTTGGTGATATAAAAGTAAGTGAAATCTGAAGACGTGAATCTGTCAACTTCTGCACCTAGAAATTTTCTGGAAAACGAACAATACACACTAAGTATGTACTCTTATAAATATGGACATGAGATTTTTATAGAGCATGTACGGATCCCGCATTCCATACTTGGCCACTTTTTGGTTCGCAGGTTCTCAGTCTGGCGGGATCAAAATTGGGCCTCTATTGCTCCATATCCTACAAATAGCACCCAGAGTTCTGTGATATACAAATTGATAGGAAAACTTGCGGACTGGCTGGCTCAACATTGCACTTCTATTGTTTGGTGTCTTCCAAACAACACTCGGAGAAAACGAGTAATACATACTAAATATGTACTTTTATAAACTATGGACATGAGATTTCATAAAGCATGTACGAATCCCTCATTCCATACTTCGCCACTTTTTGGATCGCGAGTTTTCATGCTGGCGGGCTCAAAATTGGGCCTATATTGTTTTGTGCCCTAAAAACAGCACCTAGAGTTCCGCGATATACAAATTGACAAGCGGATTTGCGGGTTGGCTGGCTCAACATTTTATTTCTATTGTTTCGTGTCCTCCAAGCAGTGGTTGGAATTTCGCGATATACAAATTGACAGACGGACTCTAGTACTGGCGGGCTCAAGATTGTCATTGTTTATGGATGGTCATCCCTATCAACTATCTAACACTATAAAAAAACATGATTTTCAAATACTAAATTATTAATATTAAATATTGATATTGTACAATTCAATTACATAAATTATCAATATTGAACCCGCCTATCCAGTAACTCGCCTATTCGGAAAACCACGAGCCAAAAATTTTGTACAATATGAAACGGGGAAGCGGTCGATCAAGCTAGTGATATAAAAGAAAGTGAAATATGAAGGTGTGAATCCTCCAACTTCTGTACCTAGAAATTTTTCGAAAAACGAGTAATACATACTAAATATGTACTTCTATAAAGTATGGACATGAGATTTTATAGAGCATATACAGATCTCGCATTCCATACTTAGCCACTTTTTGGATCGCGAATTCTCAAGCTGGTGGGCTCAAAATTGGGCCTCTATTGTTCTGAGCCCTACAAATAGCACCCAGAATTATGGGATATACAAATTGACAAGCGGACCTGCAGACTGGTTGGCTCAACATTGCACTTCTATTGTTCTGTGTCCTCCAAACAACACTCGAAGTTCCGCAATATACAAATTAAAAGGTCAATTACTAATATTAAATATTGATATTGTACAATTTAATTACATAAAATTATCAAAGGATGTTAAATCGCTTTTTTTTTTTAAAACAAAGGAAACAAAATAAAGTTTTTTAAAATTCTATCATCGCAAGCATAACAATGACCAATTTGAATTTTAAGGGCCTCTTGTTGATATGATAGCACAATTGGACTTTGCACAGTATATATTCGTTGATTTCAAATTATTCCAGGAGATTAATTTTACCAAGTTCATCGATCAAGGAAAAATGCTAAAACAAGCCACACACTACATTTGCATCACAACGCCATACAAATTATCAGGCTGATTTGCAGGCCAGCTAGCTAAAAAATTGCAATTCTATTGTTCTATGTCCTTCAAACAACACTCAGAGTTCTGCGATATACAAATTGGCAGACGAAGCATACAACCAAGAACCAACTAAACTCCAAACAAGCCGCGAGCAAGTTCCCACAAGGTTCCATAGAGCAGGAGGCATCGACCTTTGCATCAAACAATTTGATATACAAAGAAAAGACGTCATGGCATTCGTTTTCTCTTACATTTGGTATATGTTCTCAGTAGAAAATAATTGGGGCCATGAGATATATGGGATTTTTTGCCATGCTTCCCATTCTTGTACCGAACAATCTTATGTGCATGCAATCTCAAGTACTTGAGTCCGTAGAACATTCATCTAGATGTTGAAGAAATATTACAGAGACACATGAGATATTTTTGTTTCCTACCAAAGTTTTATATGTATTTTTTTTTTCCTTCTTCAACCGATATGCAAAATTGCATTGTCCTCATTTAAGGTAAATTTGTTGTGTATTTGAAAGTCGTGCAGCATGTAGACACTACTTGTCTTTTTCTGTAGATATGTTTCATACGAAAATTATGCCAACCTAGGAAGCACATTTTGTAACAAAGGCTGCCTAACTATACAATGCATGGTTGTGTTTCCCATGGTTCGGATGACAACATTGAGTCAATGTCTATATATATATATATATATATATGAAAAATTTTCACCGCATCGCAGACAATCAATCGTATCATCATTTATCAAAGCAGAGGCAGAAGCAGGAGAGTTACATTTCACACATACAAGTTCAAAGGGGGTCGAGTACACATTCGCAGCAACCAAAACACCTTCAACCTGGGAACACGAGAATAGGAATTAATACATTGAACAATATAATACACAACTGCACCCCCCCCCCCTCCTCCGCCCCTCAAAAAAAAATAAAAAAATAAAACAAGCCACAGAAATTTGGTGAAGGCTATTTGTATAAGCAAAGTGAGGATGATTTTGTGAATGTATACGCACAATAGTTGTAGAGCTAGCTAGTTTCTTTAGATCCTATACTATATATGCTCGCAACTTTGTTACAAACGTTGCCTGGGTTGTGCGAAAGATCCTTTCTCTAACATCCCTTTTCTTTGTTATATTTTTGAAGATCATAAGTGGAAACTACCCTTTATGCAATTGTTGTTCCATTGATGAAAACAAATTTGAATAGGTATCGAACAATTGCAGTTGCAACATGGAACAATGCAATATTTGTGTAACTTACCCAAGATACATGCACATGTGAAAGTAAAGGACAAAAATGGATATGGAAAACAGTACCATTTCCTTGTCATTGTCCGCCTCTCCATCCTTTATATGGAGAATGTGTTGCGAGCCAAGTTTTCTCGCCAGTGTGACAGTTGCGCCAATGGTTCCATTCGGTAAATATCAATTCTCTGTGCAAGCTGGCTGATAGTTGCGTTCGGGACGAAACGATATTCTGAACAAACAACAGGAATTTTTTCCATAATACTTGTTTCGTTGAGTGAAATAATTCGATCACAATCACCACGGTCATATACTGTTTTGGGAAATATATTAAAATTTGTAATGGATATCCCATTACCCGACAATATCTTTTCTACATGTTTCTGTACAAGTTGTGTAGGAATAGTCTGTGTCACTGTCATCATGGCCTCCTTGTTTGTCATGTCAGCACGCATAATGAATCTAGTTTTGTTTGCCTTGTCCAAGTAGGTGCTATAGATTACCATTGTGTCCCTGACGAACACTTGTCCAATTTGGCGGCTATGCAAGCCCTTTATTGATAGTACTTTAGGTGTTACAACTCTAGACCTTGTGACAATTTTTGAATAGGAAAACTAAAGTGAATGGTAGTGTGCATTTTTTTTTTGTATTCTTCTTTCACTGGCATAAATCTACAAGTACACGCATAGCTTCGATGAACTATGGAGCTAGAGTTTTGCAACCACACCTCTTAGTCTGCGGAACCTGCGCTATGTTCGGCGTCTCACTTGTACTTGTTGATACTTCTTGTGAACTACAAACCATGTATTGCAGATGAAATCAGCATATTCACCATGCCATAGATGAATATATAGCCGAGGATATTTGTTTGGTAAATATACTAAGAACAGAGTGTGTACATATTTACCTTTGGCCTTGTCGGTCTGTTGATGTCTGGGATGACTGACTGCTCATGGCCATGTCACTACTCCAAATTTTTCTGATGCAAGCATGTGCAGATGAACATCAAGACTAAACAAGCATATGCATTGTATATTGTCCATCAAAAGGACTAAGCAAGCATAAAATTGTATGCATCTGATTTTTTTGATTGGAAAAATGTGTAACAGTAAACAGGGCATGAGGGCGAGGCACCGCGGCTTATCTATATATCACGGACCCCCGGAAGCCAGGGGAGAAATTTTGAACCCGCTTGCCTGGCACCCGCAATCAACAAAGTGGGTAAGTATGGAATAAGGTAGAAGTGCGACCATAGATGTGAAACCGTTAGTCCGCCAACCGGTGCACCAAGGCATTTTCGGAAAGACCACTAAGCAGATCAATTAGAAAACAAAAGGGATAATAGAAAATGGAAAAAGTAGAAATAGGGAGGGCAGAAAGGCCCATTGTTGCTAAGCCATCGTTTTCTAGTCTAACATTATATGCCCCCACCCGATTTGTATATTTAATTTACCAACACAATTGGTATACCTTTTCGAAGATTGTACCATAGAACTCTCTGTTGTTGCATAGAAGAATTCATCTTCATGTCCAACCAACCCGTTTCTTCCAAGGTAGCAACGTCGAATATGCAATGGACATGAAGGCAAGTTAGTATGAACACAAACATGTAAAAGAAAGAGAAACATGTCTATTTATTCCAATGTAATAGCAAACAGAATATGATTCACATGAGAATACTCAGAAATATATTATATTTGAAGGAAGAAAAGAACAAAAAATAATAAATAAAAAAAGGTGCAAAGCAGCAGAACAAGCACAACAAATATACAGACAATAAATGAAAAAATGAACACTGGAATATGAAATAAGAGTACAGGAATCCACTTATGTAATTCCTTGTCTACATTTCTGCCAAAGAGTCCATCGTCCTCTCCAGCCATTTTGTTTCTTTAAATGTAGCAATGCAACAAAAATACAAYGGACATGAAGTAGGTTAGTATGTAGGAAGACATGTAATGAAGATAAGTTATTATGTAGKAATTTATGCAACATCTACATACAATAAAATAGGTGAACACATATACAGACAATAAATGAAATACAAAACAATGGAATATGAAATAATAGTACAAGCATGCACCTTTCTATCTCCTCTTCAATCGATGCAGTCAAGACTCCGTCGTTTTCTCCAGCTATTCTGTTTGTTTGAATGTGGGAACGCACAAAATACAATGAACATGAATGGAAGTTGGTATGCACCGAAGAACAAGTAATATGTACATACAGTAAAAGAGACTCAACGAATAGTCTAAAAGATAGGCAAAAACATGAACCTTTGTGCTTCTCCATCCATAGYTGTAAATATGTAATTTTTTTCCCTGCCCAAATATATTACAAGGCACAAAATATTACGAAATTGCATGGTCGTAGCTAAACGATTTATAGTTTTCCATGGCAAAGTATCCATATATGATTCCACCGATGGAAATACATGTTCTTTATCTTCTACGCAGACTGTTGTTCCCACGATACAAGATTTTGTTTTCCGTGGCAAACTACCCAGATATGCTTCCAGACATGGAAATATAATTTTGCAGAATCTTTGTTGTACATATCATATATTAAGCACAAGACAAATTGTATTGTGGGCACACCAGTATGTGTAGAGGAAAAAGAACATGTATTGTCATACGGGCACATTTCACCATACATGGTTTATAAATGCAGCCTACATATGTTTTATTTTAACAAAAAAACAACGGATATTGCAATTTCAAATGTACTTCTCGAACTATTTTTCATGCAACTATTTTCTTTCATGTCAACACTAAAGCACCAGCAAAATCTCACAGCAGAATAGATATCGACCTCGCCAGACGGGGCAAATAAAACGACTGCATGTCAACTCATGGGTGCAGGGGTTGAACACCGTAAAGCGCCCAAAAAACAATAATAATCCAAAAATAAAAAAAAATAACTCCAACTACCAGCACAGGACCCCAACCCTGCAAAGTCGAATCAAACAAAAGAAAACAACAAGCACCAAACCAGCGAGAAAGAACGAACATGCCCAACTATAGCCCCAAGGCCCCAAAGCGTAAACCTAAGCCAAACAAACACAACCAACAACCAACAAACCAACAAACCAGCGAACAAGTAACAACCACCGCACCAATAAACAACATATGTATCTCCAACGATTACGAAACTGCAGCCGAAGCATAGAAGGAACCAGAAACATACGATGAGCATGCCAGTAGAAATAAGAAAATATTCTTACTTGCAAACTGCAAACACTGAACAACAAACAAGGAATAGAAAATGAAACTATGGCATGGAAACTTGCTCTGAAACGATGAAATGCAGAAGCACAGGTCGAATTGTGAACCAAACAACAACAATAAGTAGCAACCGACGAACCAGCGAAGAAGAAGCACTCACTGAACCAGTGAACAATGTATGTAGCTTCAATGATGACGAAATTGCATTGCAAGGCTAGAAGAACGATGAAAGATACAATGCCTATTCAACTGGCGATGGACAACAATATTTTGCAAAATCACTGCAACATTGTATGGAAAATTTTGAGGAAAATTGGACTTCAAGAAGTGTATTTAGATAAACATTTAAGGTTGTCAAGTTGTCTAAGGACCTCGCGATATGCAAACATTTAAGCCGTCAGGCCTGTTGGAGGACCTCACTCATGTAAACATTTAAGTTGTCGGGCCTATTCAAGCACCTCAAAAAAAGTGTCAATACATTTCAATACAAATACATGCGGCAAGGACGTTATAAACTTTGGAATTATCGATCACTATAAAGCTTGGATATTTAAACATTTCAATATGATTAGTACAAATAAAAAATTCACCGTATATGATATAAGACAATGCTAGCAGAAAAATGCTAAGACAAACATTTGAACTAATGCTAGCATTAATCCACCTTCAAGCAATGCATAAGAAAAATATATGATTCAAAAAGACCATAGACGATGAAAAAGTTTAGATATGCTAACATATAAAACATTGGGAATAACGAAGCCGACAATAAGACCTCCAATCTGTTATCCAATCAGATTACTAGATATATGATACTTTTTATTATATAAAATTCAATGTTTTTAGTTCCCTAGCTCCAACAATAGATATTATGCAAATATTTGTCGTCAAACGACAAACAATGTGAGGTCAACGAATCATCGATCGCTATAGTTCCTCTATACCTACGACAAGGACTAATAATATTAAATTAATTATTAATAATTTAAAGTCAAGATTCATACACTCTAATTTTTATTGTGAAGTTTATAGTTGTAAAGTATTTTTAGAAGTGTGAACAATATAAAATAACAATAAATTATTAATAATTTAAAGTCGAGATTCATACATTCTAATTTTATATTAATTTAAAATAAAGATTAATACACTTTAATTTAATATTGTGAAGTTTGTAGTTGTAAATAATAAGTCAAAATCAAGATTCATACACTCTAATTTTATATTAATTTAAAATAAAGATTAATACACTCTAATTTAATATTGTGAAGTTTGTAGTTCTAAATTATTTTTAGAAGTGTTAAAAATATAAAATAATAATAAATTATTAATAATTTAAAGTCAAGATTGTGAAGCTTGTAGTTGTAAATTACTTTTAGAAGTACCAAAAATATAAAATAACCATAAATTATTAATAATTTAAAGTCAAGATTTATACACATTATGTATATTATTAAAAAAATTAATATTATGAAATTTGTAGTTCTAAAATTTGAAGTGGGATAAATATAAAATAACAATAAATTATTAATAATTTAAAGTCAAGATTTATACACATTATCTATATTATTAAATAAAGGATAATGTTATTAAATAAAGTGGATATATTTTTCATTAAACATTGATCATGTAATAAAAACAAACTAATTAACATTAAAGAAAACAAACTTTATAAATATTATAGTTAAATAATAACTAAGTAAAGTGACAAAAATAATTCATGTAAGATAAGAAAATAATTAGATAAAGGGAAAAAACTTATAAATATTAGAATTAAGAATAAATCTAAAATGAAGTAAATTCACAATAATTACTTTTTAATATTTTTAATTTGCACTAATAAAAATATAAATAATAAGAAGGTTAAATATTTTAAGAATTTGATTTTTTTATCATTAAAATTTAGTTAAGTAAATTTTGTTAAAATTGTAAATTCAAATTGATGAGATTGTTATTTTTAATTAAAAACATCTTTTAATGATGATGATAATTAATGTCTATTGAAACCGAATTGGTTTATTGGACATTAAGAGTGTAAGTGATTACTTGCAATTTTTTAGAGTTTTGTTTTTGTGCTCGAAAAGCATTAAGAAAACCTTTCCAAGATCACCATAGTTTTGTTGAGTTAAAAGGTTAGGAAGGTTGGTAGTGTGACAAATATTTTGAAATTTAGATCTAATGTGGGTATAAGTTGGGTATAGGCTGGACAATCTAAGTGAAAGTGTTTTTCATCTTCAACCTTCTTAGTGTCACAAAGGAGACACACTCTTTCATCCCATGGCATTTTAGGAATTGACCAACACCCAGTTTCACTATAGAGTTCGTGAGATTTTGTTCTTATCTTAGCAATGTTTTTTTTTTTTTATTTACACTTGTCAAAACAGAGAGATAATTTTGATCTTCTAGATTAGGGTTGATTACATCCTTATAATACCTCAATTTTATTTTTCCCTCTAACTCTTTATCACACCACATTTTCTCCTTAAATTTTGATTTAATGTTATTTTTAATAGTGTCCTTATTATGTCCCCGAGGTGTAGGACAGTTGGTGACGAAGTGTGCTATTAAGGTGCTCCGTGATGTTAAAGTCATCAGTTTGACACCTGCGGGGACAAAAAAATCCAGCCATGTTAAGGGTTGGTGTGGCTCAGGCCGGGTGCGATCCCCAGGTGATTTTGATGGCTTAGATGCCCCTGAGTCGCGGTTTCTTAGCCACAGGTTAGTCCCACATGTTACGAACAAACTAACAAACAAAAAAAAAATAGTATCCTTATTCTGCGAAATGGTGTCTTCCATGATTCCCCAATAGCTTATCCAAGGTTGTGCATCTTTATGCCATCCTCGCTTGAGTCAAAGGTGGTTACGACTAGATTTTGAAGCAATTTTAGGAAGCATCTTGTCTTCCATGTTGTTTAACTTGTTCTAATACATTAGGTATATAGTCATAATCATGCTCTCAATGGGGGAAAGGATTGCCTCTAAGAGGAGGATGGGATAGGGTGTATTTCCTTTAATTTTGAGATTATAGGTTATAAATTCTTTTGGATTTGCTCTATCTTTCTCTAGGATTCAAGAGAGATAATGCATCCCCAAACTTCACATCCATATAGAATAGCAGGCGTAACAAGAGTTTCAAAGAGAAGTTTCTTCTTATCCCATATTCAAAGATCGACTAATTTACAATTGTTTTCAAGCCCATAATAAGCTTTCCATCCCCCAAAAATCCTTTTCTTAATGCTATAATTTCAGTTGAGCTTATGGTGAATATCGATTCCAAGATATTTGTATGAAGTCACTTCCTCCAAGTAGTTGTTAACATATACGAAGATATCATATATGATCTTATTGGATTTAATGATCATGACCTTAATCTTGTCAGTATTAAGAGTCATACCCATATTGGAGCAAAATTCTTTGAGAATTCTTATTTGGTTTTCAAGATCGTGGAGACTCATCGCCATAAGAATGATATGAATCATGAAATATGTGAATGATTCATATAGAATGAAGATTAAAAACACAAATTTATAATCTCATTATATTAAATCATCATTTGTTTTTCAAATATTAAAATTATTACTACAAATAAACAAATTTAAAGAAAAAATATATATGAAAAACATTAAAAATAATATATAAATTATTTTTAAAAATAACATATTAATTAAATAACTAAATAATAAATAAACATTGTTTAATTACAAAATAACAATTTTAAAATTAAATGATAAAATTATTCTTGGAAACTCTTTATTTATATTATATAAATAAAAAATATATATATAAATAATATTTAAATTATCATTAAAATATATATATATATATATAATGGAAGTATAAACGTTAAAAGGACATTAGAAAACAAATCAAATAATGAAATCATGCCATAAAATATCAAGTTGATAAAACAAAATAAAACAACTAATTTTTAAAAAGGGTCCTTTAATAAGCATAAATATCAAGTCGATAAAACAAAACAGAACACCTAATTAAAAATAAATAAAAAATAAATAAAAAAAGGTCTTTTAATGAGCATAAATGTGTTGTTTAAATTCTAAGTTATTACTCTCAGAAAATAACACGAGTACCATAAAGTGGTATATTGTAAAATTACTTAAAGTAAAATACATTTTGTATTTATATTCTTCTTTCAATTCTTATTAGTTTAAAACTGTATTGTATTTTTTTTCAGGTATTATTAACAATTGAAATGATATATTTTTTTATTTATATTCTTTTTTCAATTTTTATTAATTTAAAACTTCATTGTTTTTTTTAAGTATTATTAGCAATTATTTTTATTAGTGCAAAAAATGTTGTAAAAATGTAACATGTTAGAATGCAATATATAATGTTAGAATTTTTTTTTTAAGTATTATTAGCAATTATTTTTATTAGTGCAAAAAATGTTGTAAAAATGTAACATGTTAGAATGCAATATATAATGTTGATTTGAATAAAATTTATGTATGAAAATAAGGTTTAGAATAACAAAGAAGACATGACATTTGCAAGACATAGAAGCAAAATCATTACTTGTTTGAATATGGGATATCCCAAAATACTTTGAGAATTTACTATCGAGAGGCTTTCCAACATGAATTCTTAGTCATGTACCAAATAATAATGATGTGGAATCAAGTGTTCCAATGTCATTTATTTACTGGTCACTTAGAGTATAACAATGCCAATATCATTTGGCATAATTGTTCATGATTGTATGGTTATGATGGTCATTGTCTCCCCAAGATGCACAAAACAATATGTGGTAAGTAAGGTGAAACTATTTTCCAGAGACCACACATCCTAATCTATTTCGTTATTTTAGGTGGTTATGGTGTACATTATAGTTATGAGTAATTTAAGTTTTTTTTAATTTATAAAAAATAATAATAATAATAACATTTTTATTAAAAAACATTAAAAATAAAATATATTTTGAATTTAAATTTCATCTAAAAAATGATGATTTTGATTTTAATAAAAAAAAAATCGAAAAAAAAACTTTTGAAATTTCATTTAATAATTAAGTAGAATATCATGCTAATGACTAACAAGCTTTTACAAAAGATCAAGTTATATACCTTAAATAAACATTAAAACACTAATTCAAATACCCTTGGATAACAAGACGAACTATGAAAAAACATGTTGGAAAAAATTGGGGAGTGATTAAATCCCATCAGCAATGCAACCTTGAGCGATTATTAACATAATTGATGAGCTAATAAGTGGAGGCACCTCGAGCGACTATTAGTCATGAGAATAAGCAATAAGATGTCATTGAAAGTAGCGAGCCCACCCCAAACTCTCTCACAAATAAATTGTTGGATCACTTCTGATAAAGAGGAACAACCATTATTGATCTGGATTATTTTCGGCACGAAATGAGAGTGGAGATATAATAAAGAAATGCATAGAAATATCGCGGATATTCAATAATATAACATAAACGTATCAGAGATGCAACCATAAACACATAGATACAGTAATACACGATTTCTATTAATGAAAGAAATGTACAGAGACTGTAAAAATACAGAGAGGAAGACTTGTTAGAATAGTGGTAGCTTATCTCTGAGAAGAGATGTGACGGCTACTTGCATTCTCCAAAAGATGATTAAAATGAGGCTCTAAAGGCCTTTTTACAATAAACAGGGATGTCAAAAACTATAGACATCCAAAAACCTAACCCTAGGAGATGAAACGCCAAAAGTCATGTGGGCCCCATTTGGGTAAGTCAGTACATCAACTTCTCGGGGCCGTAACTTTTGCATACGATCTTCGTTTGACACATATGATACATCGTTAGAAAGGTATATCCGAGGACTACAATTTAAGATAATGAATATCATGGGTTAAAACAAACTAATATTAGTCGAAGTTTGATGCCAAAAAACGTCGTTTAAGGCCTAAAAACGGCTCTGGAAGTTCAGGACCCGAAAAACTGCCAAAATTGCCAAAAAACTATTTTGAGCGAGTTGGAAAAGGTGGGTGGCCACCGATATCCAACTGGATCAATCCTCCCTCCTTAGGAAGCAATGGTCTCCATTGCGTTGAGTTCCCGGGGGAGAGAGGGAAGCGTTTGTTGAATTTGAATCTTGGTGAGTTGCTTGTCTTGTTGGAGACGTCACGTTGCTCGGTTTGTGGAAGGTTCTCACGAACCTGTTGAGGCTGAGTCTGTTCAACAAGTCGAGCTACATGAGAGGACTATGTGCAGAATGAATCTTTGTGCTTTCCTGCAACCTTGTCGACTTGCTTATGTTGGATAGAAGGTGCTTGGGGCGAGGCTGTAGTGGTTACAATGTCCTTTTGTTCCCCTTTTGAACAGATTGTGAAGAAGCTGAATTTTGTAGTATGAGATACTACCTTGTGTCACTGTTTAGGTGGAACAATAGTCAGAACTACCTCTGGTATTCTTTAGAGATGACCCCCCAGAGAAACAAAGACATTGTGGGGTCGAGACTCATAAACAACATGGCGTCTCCACATATATGGTTGGCCCAAGAGAACATCACAAACATACAGTGGGGAAACATCACATAATACCTAATCCTTAAAGGGTTGGATGTTGTATGACAATCGAAACTGTTGGCTGACATAGATATCTCGTCCCTGGTGAAGCCACCCGACCACCTGGATCAATTATGTTGAAATTCAAAAAGAAAAAGTTACTTGAAAAATTGAATTTCTTCCATGGAAGTTGAATGGGAATTCTAAACTTTAATAACGATGTTTGGTAGCTGGCATGGTCCAATATATACAAATTAACCCTAACGACAATATACATAAAATGAAACTTTAAACACACTTGAAATGTCGACTAAATTCTTACTTTTTTTTATATAAGTAAGAATATATATATTACCTTTCAAAAACATGAATTATAATATCATATGGCATGCCAAGGTTTTGTCTACATTGAATTGCCCCGTGGGGAAACCAACTCAGTTGATCTATCCAAATAAGATCAAAAAAATTAAACTATACAGACTAAATCACCTAGTAGGGAAATCGATTCAATCAAGCCTGTATTGAAAACTGAATGACCAAAATAGACTAATTCTAGAAAATCAAACTAGAAAGACTGTGCAAGGCGCCATATACGGCCCAAGAGTGATCTTCGAGAATCAAAATTAATTAAAAAAACCAAGCGTGCAAGCTGACACATGCTCATGCAGTCGCTCATGCGGATTGGTGATTGCTCTTTGCCACGTCGCTCGTTGTCGCCACTTGGATACCTGGAGAAAGGATCGCCATTGAATTTTTCAGAGCACGGGTTGCTAGATCTGGAGAGTGCAGGGAGATGAGAAAGGTTGTGAGAAAAGATTCAATTATTTCCCCTCTCCTGTCCATGTTATCCAACCAAAAGCGTAGGTCATCCACGTCCTTTCTAACGACAAAAACCAGGTCATGTAATATCTCCCATGAGGCGTGAATCTGTGAGCACGAAGCACAATTCGTGCATGTATGAGGCTGGCCAGAAGGTTCTTCCAAGGAAGCGGTGGGTTCCACCAAAGGGGAAAGGACAAAGGGTTCCACAATGGGGGCAGAGGGTGGTGGCAAGGGGACAAAACAATCAAGTGGTTGTACCAGAGGGACTGTGGTTGGTTGCGAAGAAGAAGCCAAATCCAGGATTGGGCTAGGGGAGAAGCCTAGAGAATTACCATGGAGGTTAAACCATTCCACATGACAATCCCAAGGCAATGAAAGTGGTGGAAGGCTACTCTGACCAGGGGAGGACTGGGCAGAGGAGGAGGGCAAAGAGCTAAGTGACATAGGAATGGCATGAGGGGGTCGATTGGCCATACGCCCTTGGTTCTGATACCAGACTGGACCTCGTTTTTGCTTCCCATGAAGTTGAGGCATAACCAATAGGAGTGGAGAGGAAGGCAGTGCAACAAAGGTTGGTAAGGTAAAGAAAACCAACAAGGAAGCAGAGAGCCACCGGACGAGTTGGAGCTGAAATCCAGAAGGTTGTTCAACAAGAAGTGAGGAGGAATTATGGTCCAATCAAGGAGTGATAGTATGATAAAGTGGCCAAAGTGGAGGGTCGCACAAGCGCAAAGGTGACGGGCAGAGTTGTTCATCCATCGCCCGAACGAAAACACAAAGAATGGTACACTGGAGCATCGAGTCCAAAGCTCGCATAAATGAATGTTGCATTCAATCATTAGGGGGGATGTAAATGTAAAGGGGCGCGTCAAGTGCATGTCACATGGCCGACACAAGCGTGGAAGGAGCCACCCTCTCCATTGAGCACATGGAACTTGTTGACACCCCATCTAGGGGGTTGTCTGAGCTAAGAGCCAAAGCGATGCAGTCCTAGAGAATTAGATGTTTCGTGTGGGTGGAGGACCTGTAGAGAAGATCCAATCTGTCTTGAGCCACCCCTATATTTGCTAATTTGTCAACAATCTAGTTTGCGCGCCTTCGAATATGTGAGGAGATGAGAGCTAGGTGAGGCTGAGTAAGAGTTGTTATGGCGTTGAGTCCATTGGTGAAGCGCCAGTAGGGAGAAATTTTGTCAGGGTCTTCCTTGTTAAGAATTCTTGCAAAGAGGCTGAGAATGATTTGGGAGTCCCCTTCCACAATCAATTGATGGTAGCCATAATCTTGTGTGAGTTGTAGTCCTTTCATAAGACCCCGGAGCTTTGCAACATTATTAGAATTATGCCCAATCCTACCAGTAGAGATGAGAGTGATGCTTCCCTGGCTATTGCAGAAGACCACTCCAAAGCTGGCAGCACCTGGATTACCTTTGGATGCTCCATCAAAGTTTAACTTGGTAAAGCCTGGAGGTGAAGGAGACCAATGGGAAGGGCTACCATTGGCCTGGGATCATTGAAGGTTCCTAGAAGGAGAGGGGTTGAAGTTGATATTACAGTTGTCCAGGATAAGATGTTCATGAGGAGGACATATTAAGTCCTCATCTTTCCAATACTGCAGATGGATGGTTTCTTTGATGTTGTTGTGAATTTGTTTCTAGACTAATTGTTAATCAAGTTGTGTGGATTGGAAAATGAGTTTGTTCCATTCTCTCCAAAGCTGCCATAAGATGAAACCATGCAGGAGCTTCCAGATACGGTTGAGGATGGGAGAGCAAAAAGCTATGTCTCTCCATCCTTCTATAGTTTCTTTGAGGCCTTCTCAATTGTGATTCGTTGTGCGCATAACTATTTCACTTTGGTCCCATATTTGAGAATTATAGGAACAAAGGTTGAGAAGGTGATTATGAGTTTCGACTTCCCCCAAGAAGAGTGGGCATATGGAAGGCCTTATGAAGCCTCTCTTCATAATATTATCCCAGGTAAGGATGCTTTTGTGTGCTACGAGCCAAAGGAAAGTATTGATTTTGGGCCAGTGCTTTGTCAACCATATTTTCGTCCATACATTCTCTTGTGGGATAAGATGGAAGACTGCCTTAATACTATAAGCTTCTTGAATAGTGAATGTGCCCCACGAGGTATGCCCACATCTTAAAATGTCCTCTCCCTGAATTATTTGAATTTTTCTGGAGTTGGTTGAATCATGCCAAGGTTGGAGATCCACGTGCTCTAGAATGTGGAGGTTCGTTTGTGAAGATTTCCACAGATGTCAGGTGGCACCCGGGGGATCCTCTTGCCCGTAGTCCGCTACAATTTCCAAGCCCACCTAACTTGTGGGGGAAAGGAAATTTTCAGCAACGGGTTCATGCATCAGAGAAGGCCATTGTTGCCATGAGTCATGCCAAAACGAAGTTGTTCTACCACTCCACACTTCCTAGAAGGCATGATCGATGATCAAGGAGTTTCTTTGCTTAGCGACATTCCAAATCAATGAGCCATGAGTGTTCTCATTCCATCTGATTAGATGTTTTTCTGCTAGTTGTGGAGCATATTTATGTTGCCAAAGACGGGCCCAAAGATCAGTGGGGAGCTTGAGCCACCACCACCAATTTTAGCACTGAGGACCTTGTTGAGAGTGGTAGGATCCCACAGCCTGAGACCACCCTTTAGTTTTGGTTTACAGAGATTTTCCTAGCTGATCAGGGCCCCTTTTCGACCTGCCTTTGCACCCTGCTAAAGAAAGTTTTTTTGCATAGTTTTGATGGCAATTAGAATAAAACCAGGAGTCGCCAGAGCCAAGAAAGAGTAAATGGGCATGGCTTGCAGAACAAATTTAAGGAGGATGATGTGACTTGGAAGGTTGAGGAAAAGAAAAGTCCAAGAGGAAATTCTTTTAACCAAGGAAGAAAGCAGTCCTTCCCATGAGTTGTTTCATAAAGCTTTGTCTATGAGGGGAATGCCAAGGTATTTATAAGGAAGGGAGCTACGTGAAAAGCCCATGAGGTTTGTTATGTGAAGTTGGACAGGAAACAGAGTGTTAAAAAAGAATCTCTGAGATTTGTCTTGATTGATGTCCATTCTTGAGGTGTCATAGAAGGTTTGAAGAATATGGAGGATTTGGTGGGCTTCACGAACCATCAGGGAGCCCGTCATTAAGGTATCATCAACAAACTGACTGTGGGAGACGAGGGGATCGATGCCATGAAGGGGTAGCCCAGCTAAAGATCTGTTAGCAATGGACGCTTCGATGAAACGACTTAGACCTTCCGCCATGATGATAAAAAGAAAGGGGGACAAGGGATCCCCTTGTCGAATGCCATGAGAGGGCGAGAAGGGGCAGGATGGGACACCATTGATCAGAATAGAGAAGAAAGCAGAGGAAGTGAGGTTGAGAATCCAGTCTACCCAGGCAAGGGAAAAACCAAAAGAAAGAAGAGTAGATTTCATGTAAGCCCGACTTAATTTATCAAAATCTTTGGAAAGGTCTAACTTTAAGAGCATACCTAAAGTACCCATGCTTTGTAGGGAGTGGATGACTTCATGGGAAAGGATGATGTTGTCAAGAATTTTCCTGAATTCAACATAGTCTAATTGTTCAGGAGAAATAATGAAGGGAAGCATGGGTTTAAGGCGATGGGCGATCACCTTTGTTAGAAGCTTATAAATTACATTTCATAGAGTGATTAGCCAAAAATTTCTAGGATGAGTAACTCGCTCTTATTTAGGGATGAGGGTGAGGAAGGTTGCATTTAGCGCAGGGAGAACCTGACCAGATTTTCAAGAGTCCTCAATAAGTTCCCATACTTCCTCTCGAATCATGGGCCAACAATAATGAAAAAAATATGCCTTGAAGTCATCCAATCCAGGAGCTTTTCCTTCTGGAGTGTCATGGATAACTTGATGCACTTTTTTGATCATGATCGGTCTCATTAGGGCTTCATTATGTTCCTGAGTTATGCTGGCTGGTATGTGTTGAGTGATTTTTTCAATGGCAGGTTATCTGTTTCCGGGGGGTTTTGACAGTAGATCTTGATAGTAGGACACCAATTCCCACTCAAGGTCCTCATGATTCTAGAGGATTTAGTCTTGATCATAAATGAGGTGCAAGATACGTTGATGTGCCTGCACTGGATTGTTGAGTGGTGGAAGAACTTGGTGTTTTGTTCCCCCTCTTGAAGCCATTCTATCTTGGACTTTTTGCTCCACAAGATCTCCTCTTGAGAACACCTTTCATCCAACTAATTTTTTATCAATGCTTCCTGCTCTTTGAGTTGCTTTGTGAGGCCTTGATTTTTGATTTGAATATGAAGGACCTTCATTTGATCATTCAAGCTCCTTTGGGGTTCGAATATGTTGTCGAAGTTCTTTTTGTTCCATAGCTTGAGGCGTTGCTTGAAGTTTTTTAATTTCTGCTGAAAACAATACATTTTGGAACCATGAGGGATGATCGCTCCCTGCCACTAAATAGGGGCCATGGATTGGAATTTCATATGAGTGATCCAAAATTTCTCAAATCTGAAAGTTTTGCACCCAGGAGGGCTGAGGATATCCAGCCAGAGCTGAATGGGCCAATGATCAGAACTAGAGTCGTCAAGGATACAAGCATCCAATGAGAGACCATCCAACAAGATAGACTCTGAGATGAGAAAGTGGTCTAGACAACACATGACCTATTGGGAGCCTGAACACCGGTTCGACCAAGTGAAGAGGCCATTATGGGTTTCAAGGTCAATGAGACAGAGCTTGTCGATTAAGGAATGAAAGTGCCCACTTTTCCCCTTGAGTCTGTGAATCCTTCCTCTTTTCTCTTCAAGATTGTAGACCATGTTGAAATCGTCGCCCAATATCCATATTCGATCTTCGATGAGGATTCCAAGCCAGCCCAGATTTTGAATGAAAGTGAGCTTGTCCCTTTGAGTAGTGGGGCCATAAACATTAGTGAGGAAGCCCGACCTATTGGAGCCATTGATTCGGTATTCCATCGAGATTGTCCATATGGTAGTGAAGAAGTTCTCCAAGATCACAGATCTTGAGTTCCAGAGGATAGCCAAACCTTTGGCCATGCCTATTGCATCAATGTTAATCATTTTCCCCTTCCTACAACATCAAGAGAGGATTTGTTCCATTTCTTCGCCTACACATTTTGTTTCCTATAGAAATAGAATCTCAGGTTGTTCAACTATGATGTGATCTTGCAAAATCCTTTGCTTGCTATGACCATTGAGTCCCTGAATATTCCATGAGATGAGCTTCATGATGATGATGATGGGGGGGGAGGGGGGAGAGGGGGAAAGCTATCAGAGATTAGTTGAATCTAACTTGAGTTCACCATGAAATGACCAATTTCATGTATGAGTTGTTGGGTGGATTTTCTACCTCTTTTCTTTTCGTCCTTCTGAAGTTTGCGTTGATCTTTTTGTTGGTTACAATGGATGCCCAGTCCAAAACTAGATCTAGCCGAGGATCCTACTGAAGAGTTGATGAATACCTTATGAACCTTACACAACTGATCTGGAGGTATGGTATAAAGTTCTTGTTTACGATAAGCTTGTTCAAGATGCACCAGGCCCATTCCTACCAAGTCGTGTTCGTCTAAGCCCATTTCTGCATCTCCTTCTTCGAGTTCGGATGCTTCACTATCCTTGGTGTGGGAAGGGGGAATAGGAGGGATTTGCTCCAAGACAAGGGTATTCGCCATTTTTCCTTTTGGATTGCGTTGGTTTGCATCGACTTGAGGGGGGAGAGGGGGAAATCTATCAGAGATTAGTTGAATCTAACTTGAGTTCACCATGAAATGACCAATTTCGTGTATGAGTTGTTGGGCGGATTTTCTACCTCTTTTCTTTTCGTCCTTCTGAAGTTTGCACTGATATTTTTGTTGGTTACGATGGATGCCCAGTCCAAAACTAGATCTGGCTGAGGATCCTACTGAAGAGTTGATAAATACCTTATGAACCTTACACAACTGATCTGGAGGTATGGTATAAAGTTCTTGTTTACAATAAGCTTGTTCAAGATGCACCAGGCCCATTCCTACCAGGTCGTGTTCGTCTAAGCCCATTTCTGCATCTCCTTCTTTGAGTTTGGATGCTTCACTATCCTTGGTGTGGGAAGGGGGAATAGGAGGGATCTACTCCAAGACAACGATATTTGCCATTTTTCCTTTTGGATTGTGTTGGGTTGCATCGACTTGGGGGGGAATTTGTGGTTTGCCCATGTCCTTCAGAATTTGTTGAAGGGCATCAAAAGAGTTTCTGGAGGGTGGTTCCTTAGTTGCAAGTGTTACCGATTTCTTGGCCACTTGACGTCTCCGACCAGCCACTTGTGTGAAGCTGTCTTTTGATTTGCTTGCCTCAGGGTTTTCGGCCTTGCTCACGACGTTGAGAGGGAAATCTCTGAAAATATGTCCATGTTCATGACATTTTCTACATCGAAAAGGTATGTGCTCGTAATCGATAGTTTGAGACCATTCATCATCATGGTATTCCAGGGCTATGGATCTAGGGAGGGGTTTGGAAATATCGAGATAGACACAGATGCGAGCAAATGAAGTGTACCTTCTCTGCTTGGTTTCCTCGGAGGACTTGATGTAAAACCCAATGGTGTTGCCAATGCCAACAATGATCTCTTCTAACCAGAACTCATGTGGCAAGGAATAAAGTTGGATCCAGACTGATGCATGCGTAAAATATTCTTTTTCAGGGATAAACTTCTTCGTCCAAAAGTGCAGGAAGAGGTCGACTGAGTTGAAGAAATATGGTCCCCCATCAAAGATACGGTTTCAATCTTCTAGGTTGTGAAAGATGATGGTGAAAAAACCCTTGGAGCCCAATTGTAGGTCATAATGACCCTTAGGTTTCCACCATTGGTGTATCCATTAGACGAGCTCATGTTCAAAAGGCTAGAGGACTATGAATTTTCCTACTAGAGCATAATCCCTCATATATATTTTTTGTTCTTCGATTCTAGGCGTGTTGACCACATATTTCGGTGCAAATAGTCACTGAGGAATGCATTCCCCAGGTTCCCAAGGATGAGCCTCTTTTGCATGAGTTGGGCCTGGGTCAATCTCCATAGCTTTTCCTTTTACGACACCCTCAAAGTAAAACTGAGAATGGAGGTCAGGGGGGGGGTTCAAAGGACGGTCGACAGAATCCACTGCCTGTGTTGTCCTGTGCAACGACTTGGCTGTAGGAGACGCCTCACGACCCTCCCTCAAGTGGATTCATGGCTCTCGCCGGCCCAGGGCAGCCTGGTGCAATAAAGAGCAAAGTAGTAAATCCTTGCCACATAATGAAACCCTAGCGAAGCGTCTTCTCTCAAACCTGCTAGACTCTTTCTCTGCAATAATCATAGATTTGGACTAAATTCTTACTTAACTAAAACCTACTGCAAAATTAACTTGCTCCAAGATTAACTTACTCCTCAAATGAAACTTATATAAACAACATTATTTTGCATATTAAAACAAGGAAACTTATATAAACAACATGATTTTGCATATTAAAACTATAACTAATAGACGAGCATGCATTCTTGAAGATTGGATTGTTATGCTGTTATTTTATTGCAAAGAAACTTATTCTCGTGCACTCAACACTTCCATTTAATGTTGTGTAGAATGTTTGTATTATCTCCTTGATACTCTATTTTGTTTGAATCTGAAAATTTCCTCAATATTTTATTCTATCATTACAGACAACTACTCTACTTTGCCTCAATATCGAAATTTCCACAATATTTCATCCTATCATTACAGACAACTATGCTCCGTGCCAAAATGTAATTGCAAAAGAGAGAATTTATTATGCAGAACATGACATTTGTGGCTAGCGCAATAAATTCAAAATTTTCGAATATAAGTTCAATAAGTTCATAAGTTGAACATAAAAAAAATTCCATATTAAAAATACTTAAAAATATTTTTGAACATAAATTCAATAAGTGTAGCTATGGTAAAAATTTTACAATGCACTGGAGAACTTAGGGTGGACATAATTTTCATTTTGCATGAGTCCCAATTGGCCACATACCAGTGGATTTACAAAGTTAAGAGAAAAATAACTGAAAACACAAAACATAATTACACTGAAAGGGGTATACCTATTGGAGATGGGCACAATTAATCACCTTTTAATCTAAAATTCTAATTTGATGGCTAACAATTGAAGATGTTGGCATATTCTTAGTCGTCCTCCCAAATCAATGAATGTGATTTACTCTTCATAACTTCCTTGTATTTTTGAATGCATCTGTTAACCTGTTTACTTTTTAACATTTACCTAATCATATTAATAAATTACTGTAGCACCATATAATTGCCACATTTAAATGATTAACCTTTGGGATTACCATGTTTGGATTATTAGCGGGCACTACTTCAACTTCATTTTTAGGGATTACAGGTATCACATAGACATGCTAGGTTTCCATGCTATCACGGATTTCCTGAGCTGTCTGTGCATTTCATTCTCTACCTTAGATTTCCTCAGTTGTCCGCGTGTTTCATATTGGATCGTCGACCCACCTATCATATTGGATGAGCATTTCATTTTTTGCATGAGCGTGGAGCGTGGAGCGTTTCATCCCCCAACCCAGATTATAGATGCGATAGGTCACACAGTCCTTACAATTTTTTATTTGATACTAAATTGTGATTGTGGCCTAATAACTGAGTTCCTTTGATGCAGGAAGAGTAGACATCAACACGAGCTCTGCTCTTGCTCAGATCGCTGAAACAAATGAAATCATCATGAAAGATGCAAACGTTGAAATTGATGATTTGAATGGAATGATAGGGATGAAAGAGAAGAGCAACAGAGAAGAAGAAGAAACATAAATGGTCACTGAATCTTGCGGTGACGATGCAACTGAGTTTTAAGATAACTCTCTAGGCAAGGTCGAGGATTTGATTCCTCCCAACAGTCCAGAGTGGACAGACTATGAATGCACAGAAAATGACGATCTCATGGTTTGATCCAGGTGGATAACGGTGGCCACCCACCTTTTCTGACTGGCTCAATACATTTTTCTGCCAATTTTGACAATTTACTATTTTTAGCAGGTTTTAACTTTCGGGGCCATTTTGAGGGCCTAAATGAAGGTTTTTCGAGATCAAGGTTCTCAATGATAGCTAAAGGCATAATTGAGCCCCCAAAATGAATCTCCTCGACAATACCTTTCCAACGAGCTATCACATGTCTAAAACAGAGATCGTATGCAAAAGTTACGATCCCGAGAAGTTGATGTACTCACTTACCCAAACGGGGCCCACATGACTTTTGGCGCTTCATCTCCTATGGTTAGGTTTTTGGATGTCTAGGACTTTTGGCATTCCCATTTATTGTAAAAAGGCCTTCAGAGCCTCATTGTAATCATCTTCTTGCGAATGCGAGTAGCCGTCACATCTCTTCTCAGAGATAAGCTGCCACCATTCTAGCGAG
>ML782827.1:219740-245403 GCA_009831015.1 Picea engelmannii
TTCCTTACGAGACCTCAGAGCGGCCAACGGAGCCGTTAAACTCGTCAGGGTGGTCCATACCAAACGGCTTGGGTTATTTAGACAACCCCGGACCGGTTCCACTCTTCCAGTTGACGGATGGACTGTTTCGCCCGTCAACAGACTGGTGAGTACTAGGGAACTTACCCTTATGTGTCTCGGGTACCGAAATACCGAGCTCTAAGAGACCCACTCTCTCTCGTGTAGGGTTTTCAAACTTAGGTCTTAAAGTCCTTCATCGGGTTCCTGGGCAGATTTCCACCGGATTTTATGACCAGACTAAGAGGTTTTCTCAAATCCCTGAGCTATTAACGTCTGTGATAGATAATAAGCAAATTTAGGATTTTACCATGGCGGTAGTCCTTTCGGGGAACTTACCCCAGCTCTAGAATGTAAGGGAACGATCCCAAAAGGGTATCCCTGTGGGGAATCTATCCAGGGCAGCATGAGAGGTAATTAAGGGGAACAAATCTCCTGAGAGCGGACTTGAAAGCTGACTTCGTTCAAATACATATATATATAAACCGAATGTGGCCGTTCTAACATAAGCATTTCCGATCACAACACCATGCAGACATTTCTACACATAAATCATTCATAAGTGTTCAAACCATGAGCATATATTCCAAAATATTCAATGCAAGGCACAAGATATAAACACTTATCAAAAAACACCAGGTGATGCAACTACTGAGAGGGGTACTCATTTCCACCCAACCGTAGGCTCAACGACTCTGAATGGATTTACCACTAGCCACCCCCGAGCTAGACCACAATGCTTGAGACTCTCTGTCTCTGTTCTTTAGCGATCGAGAATGAAGGTTACTCTCCTTCTTCTCTGCTATCACTCACTCTGTATTTTGTTCCAGAGTTCTTCCGATCTTTTTCTGCGATCTCCCCCTCGCATCCCCTCCCACACCTTTTACCTGCCTTTTCTTTACCGGCGAGGTTGCGTGTGGCATGAATTTCCCCATGGTGGTCAGGTTTGAGGCCTCCACAGATGGGAAATTCACCCCCATCCCTCATTAACTCATGAGGAGCCTCTTCACCTACCATCCTGGTGAGTAATTCATTTCGGGGCCAGCGAGCCGCTCTTGGTTCTTTGGGCCAATGAAGACCAAATACGGTATTGGTTTCGGTGGAAGTTAACGCCACCATTCCAGGTGCCTTCCACCACCTTTCTTCAACCATCGTGATCTCTTTTTCAGCACATCCCCCTCTCAGCAGTCCTGCATCACATATATATTTATATATATAATGTTAATTTACATTCGTTGACCTTGTATACTAAGGTCCATTCAAAAATCACACATTCACATCTTTGAGTTTTCCATAGTTCTTGGCCAGCATAATTATTTTTACAAACTGGGGGAAACAAGGTGTTACACTACCACCATTCTAGCGAGTCTTTCACTCTGTATTTTTACAGTCTCTGTACATTTATTTCATTAATAAAAATTGTGTATTACTGTATATCTGTGACTCTTGTTATTTCCGCTATATCTCTGTTATATTGTTGTCTCTCTTGCAATATCTCTAAATATTTATGTGCTATATCTCCGATCTCATTTCATGCCGAAAATAATCCAGATCAATGGTATTAGAGCAGGCTGCTCTTGATTGTTTTCAATACATGTCCCCGACGAGGTTGGAGTATAACAAGTTGGGTCTCGAGCTTGTCTCTCTTGAGGACAATCACTCTCCCACACCCAAGAAACCCTCAATGGCGGAAGAAAATAAAAACGACGGAGCAGACGATCCTATCAGTCTGTTACTTGAGCAAGCTCTCACGCGACAGAGGAACGAAATGATGGATAATTTTTCCCACATCCTTCAACGCCTCCCGATAGCATCAGGCCCATCTTCATCAAGCGGCCACTTTGGAGGCACATCGCCTTTTAAGGTATAGGTTAATTTTGATATTCCCGTATTTGAAGGTCAAATAGATGCAGATACCCTAGATAAATGGTTAAATATGCTAGAAGGTTATTTCTCTGTTCATAATTTTTCTGACAAGGAAAAGATCACCTTCGCACTCCTTAAGGCTCTCCCCCATGTAAAACATTGGTGGGAAACTTACTCGGAGCAGAGTTCCACAGAGGAGTCTGGAATATATGGGGTTGATCCCACTTGGGATTTTTTTGTGGATGCGGTAAAGGAACAATATTACCCTGTTGGAAACTATGAGGACCAGTACATCAAATGGACCATATTGCGACAAGAGAGGGCCCAGGCAGTTCCAGAGTTCACCAATACCTTCCATACCTTGCGCACCAAGCTAGGTATCAAAGACTCCGAACGACATTTGGTTCTGAAATACCGTGGGGCTCTACACAGATACATCCAAACTGAAATGGAGTTTTTGAACATCTCATCACTCAATGTTGCCTATCAATATGCTGTTAAAATCGAGTAGAAATTTAAGCACCAGAACAAACGGGAGTTCAGGTCTGCAAATCCACAACAACCAAAGTATGACAAAGAAAGCCCTAACAAACAGTCTCTTGAAAACCAGTCCAAGCCACAGGAAAAGAAGGGTCATGGGAAGACAAAGAAGGACACCAGAAAATGGTGCGATTTCCACAAAAGTCCGTGGCACATCACCGATGAATGTCGCTCAAAACAATCATTGGTGGCTGAGATCAAAGACAAGGATCCAAACCCTGATTCAGAATCTAATTCTGAAAATATTGGTGAAAGACAGATCATCGACGCAGACCCCACTACTATTGTCGCGATCGCAACAATTCAACCAAAAGAACTAATAGATTTAGAAGAGGGGGAGCGCCTTTTTCATACACAGATGTGGGTGAAGGGGACCCCGTTGCATTTTATTGTTGATAGCGGAAGCTAGAAGAACCTCATCTTAGTAGAGGTCGTCAAACAGTTGGGATTGTCGATAACACCACACCCGCAACCATACAACATCGGGTGGCTTCACCAAGGACGAGATCTTCGTGTCAGCCAGCAGTGTCGATTGTCATACGGCATCCAACCCTTTAAGGATGAGGTATTATGTGATGTTGCCCCACTGGATGTCTGTGATGTTCTCTTAGGCCAGCCATATATGTGGAAACGCCATGCTATCTATGAGTCTCGACCCCGTAGTGTCATTATTACTCTGGGGGGGTCATCTCTATAGGATACAAGAGGTAGTTCCAAATACTGCCCCACCTAAACAGTGCTGCAAGGTAGTATCTCATACTAAAAAATTCAGCTTCTCCACAATCTGTTGAAAAGGTGAACAGAAGGATACTGCAACCACCACAGCTTCGGCCCAAGCACCTTCTATCCAACAGAAGTAGGTCGACAAGGTTGCAACAAAGCACAAAGAATCATTCTGCACACAGTCATCTAAAATAGCCAGACTGGTTAAAAAGGTCCAAACCTTTCAGCCAAAGGTTCGTGATAGCCTTCAACAAGCTAAGCAACGCCACTTCTCCAGCAAGGCAAGTAGATCACCAAGATTCAGATTCAATAATCGCTTTTGCCTCTCCCCCGGGAACTCAACACAATGGATACCATTGCTTCCTAAGGAGGGAGGATTGATCCAGGTAGATATCGGTGGCCACACACCTTCTCCAACTGGCCCAAAACATGTTTATGACAATTTTGATAATTTACTAATTTTAACAGTTTTTAACTTCCAGAGCCATTTTGAGGCCCTAAACGATATTTTTTGAGAAAACGGGGAGCAACATGGATCATAAATCAATGTTGCTCACTCAAAAGTTGTAGTTCTCGGATAGACCTTTCCAACGAGCTATCGTGCGCCCCAAACAGAGATCGTATGCCAAAGTTATGCCCCTGGGAAGTTGACGTATCAACTACCCCCATCGGGGCCCACAAACCTTTTGGCTTTTCATCTTCTGGGGTTAGGGTTTTGGATTTTATTTTTGTTAAAAAGGCCCTTAGAGCCTCATTGTAATAATCATCTTCTCACGGATGCGAGTAGCCGTCACATATCTTCTCAGAGATAAGTTGCCACCATTCTAGCGAGTCTTTCACTCTGTATTTTTACAGTCTCTGTACATTTATTTCATTAATAAAAATCGTGTATTACTGTATATCTGTGACTCTTGTTATTTCCGCTATATCTCTGTTATATTGTTCTCTCTCTTGCAATATTTCTAAATATTTATGTGCTATATCTCCACTCTCATTTCGTGTCGAAAATAATCCGGATCAGGGAGATAGAATATTAACTCTCGATGTCAGTGGCCAACGTTGTGTGATCCACCATGGATATCATCGGTCCTTTAAGTTAATGAATGCGCTCGTCCATCCACCAACCTACAATTAATTAGGATGACGGGACGGTCCAGGGACAAGGGTGACGACGAGATAGTTGGAAGGTGAAGTCGTCAACCAACAATGTGGTTACCGAAACAAACATAATTAGTGATGGACGGAAACGAAAATCATGATAGATACATACATGAGATAGATCATGGCATGTTGTGATGGAGTCATTATCAATGCGTTGGCTAAACGTTCTACCTTTCGGGTTTTTTGGCCGGAATCCGACGATGTAAATCTGGACAAAATTGCTATTTTATATTGTTTAAATTGCATTTCTGAATTCATAAATGGTTTCAGCGCGCTGAAAACCCCTGAGGCACTCAGATTATACAAACTTAGCCACTTAAATCTGCAAGTCTAACCATTCCTCACCGGATTTTGAGCAAAATCAAATAGAAAAAATCACTAGAAAACAGCCAAAAGGTAGAACGTTTAGGCTAGTGGGATAATCTCTGTTGATCAACGTTCAAAATTGAACACGTCAGAGCCCGTCAAAGGCCTTCCAACACGTCCTAGAAGTAGGATTGAAAATATACCCGTCAGAAAAAATGTTTGTTTTTGTTTTTGCTAATTATTTGAGAAATGTAAAATAAACTTTAAAATTTCACTTGAAGGGTGAAAAGTTTGAAGTGCCCGCCATTTAATTTGTTGAAGACTAGACTCTCGGGACTCTCAAATATTCCCGACTCCCAAGTCACGATTAAGCTATGGGTTCGGGGTGTACTTCCAAGGCCTTTATTCGAGAATTCATTTGGTGGATGGTGTTGAAAGTGCAGAATTTGGATTCGAGTTCTGCAATTGGGATTGAATTGGGACTGAATTTAGGGTTTTAAAGAAGAGGGTTTTGAAGTTGAACAACAACGGTGGCCAAGCGTATAACGAAGGAGCTTCAGGACTTGCAGAGGGATCCCCCCATTTCATGCAACGGCGGACCAGTGGGGGATGATCTCTTTCACTGGCAGGCCACGATTATGGGTCCAGTGGACAACCCATATGTCGGGGGAGTTTTCTTCATCGTCATCCGTTTCCCTCTTGATTACCCCTTCAAGCCTCCGAAAGTTACTTTCAAGACTAAGGTAAACATCGGTTTCATATATAGCAGGGTTTTATGTTATTTATTAACGTTTTGCTCGTTTGGTTGAGGTTTTCTTCGTGTAAAATTCTAAACTCATTTTCCAATTCTGTTTGTATGGTTTAGTTCATTGAAGTTAAGTTTTATGTACAGTATGAAATATAAGTCTCGATTTTTGTTTACAGTGGTAAAATTGTGCTGTTTTGGCCAAACCCCAATAAGAATTTACAACTACAACAGTGGAAACTTGATGTTGAGTTATTCTGTCATCCACCACCATATAAATAGTTTGTTATCCTTTTTTTTTAAGAATTGTAATTTTTTTATTGATTATATATTCAATATTTTCATCTAGAGGCCCAAGTACGTATTTTATTTTGGGCTTGTTTTCTAATTGGTATTCAAAATGATATTTTCTTGTAATTGGCCGGATTGTATATACCTAAAATCTTTATTTTGATCAACCAGTTTGTTGCAGCGTTCTGAGACATAAAATAAGGCGGTAGGTTGAGCTTGGCTCTGAGACTTTAAATGTAAATTGTAGGATTAATACGGCCCTTGTTGTGCTCTGTACCTTTTGCAATATTTCATTGGTCTTGTGAGACAAGGCTTGAAGGGCACACACTTGTTGGGTGGACATAAGATGGCCAGGCAGGGCTGAAATTTACTGTTTCTAGCTAATGGGAATTTTCCTTCTTGTCATTTGCGAAATTCTTTGGGTCTTTGACCATCATCCAAATCTAGCTTAATTTGTAACTTGAAAGGCTTCTCTCAAAGCCATTTTCTCTTATTACCAAATTCACGTGCGTGTTCCATACAAATTATGTTTTAGGTTTGTATTTAATTGATATATTTTTATGAAATTCTCTTTAATTACTAAGAATGAATAAATTGGTCAACGATGTTTTTCTAGGTCTGTGAAAGTAGGGTGCTGATATTGCCCCCACCAGGGTTCAAGTTTCACTAATGGCATGCTGGCGCTCACAATTTTGGATGTGCCAATGCATGCAACAATGTTTGGGGCCAAGTGCAAATCTTAGGCGTCTTTGGTGGAATAGATACCCCACTCTCGACCTCTTAGTCGAAGAAATCCAATTTTAATTTTGTAGATGAGGTATGGCACACAACAATGGTTGGGACCAGGTGCAAGTTCTAAGTATCTTTGGTAGACTAGATACCCCACTTACAACCTCTTAATTGAAGGAATCAAATTTAAACGTTGTTAGTTGCACTCTTTCCCAAAGAGGGTAAGGTACGCCAAAACAGTGGGGACTAGGTTCAAATCTTAGGCACTTTTGGTGGAATCTATAACCCCCCACTCTCGCAACCTCATATCCTAAGGAATCCAATTAGAACGTTGTTGGTTGCACTCTCTCCCAAATGGGGTAAGGTGTGTCGCTTGCATCGTGATAAAGTGGAAGGCAGTCACAAAAAGAAGAGCAGAGAACTATGTTGTTCTTTTTCTAATTTCTCTAATTGCTATTTATTCTACTATTGTTTATGGCCATGCTCTAATTTTTCTTTGCTTGCAATCTATTTTTTAATTTTTAATTTTTTTTTTTTTTATTGTTTGCATTTGGTTTCACTTGGGAGATGAAATGATAATTCTCTTGGTTAAACCCTATAGTAATGGTTGATGGACTTTCCACATGAAGTGCAGTGATTGAAAGAGGTTTATTTATTCTGCAATTGCATGTGTGTTTGTTGAATTCCGTGGTTTAATATATCTATGTGCCTGTAGATGTAGAAATATTGTGGAGGAGCATTGGTGAAGGCTAGGTAGTCTGTAAAGGAAAAGTACTATCAAATAAACTCTGAAGTAATCTTATTAGAGGTATTTCTCATTTATTTCACACTCTATTACACTTAGATCTCCTTAAGAATATGTGTTATATTTTATTAAAAAAAATAGAAGAGTTGTTAAATTTTCTTGTTTCAGGTTCAAATTTCACTATATATCCAAGTTTGGATCTAGAAAATGAAAATGCAACGTAATCTATCTGATAGGTTAGTCTATCTGATAGGTTAGTCTTTGGTTTAAATATTGAGGTTAGTCTTTGGTTTAAATATTGGGGTTCTTTTTCTTAAATTTTAAATCTTTTTTTTTTAACTTGCAAATATAATATTTGTACATGTATTTTCCTTGTTTTGGAAATTCTTGAGTTTTGTTGTCACGAATCTTTTTATTTTTTATTCATATTATTTTTATTTTTTCATAATTAATTTCCACTCACGTATTGGTGTTGTTAAATTCAGAAACATGTTCACTTTTTTATGTTCATTTTTTTAAAATTATTTATAAAATCATTTTCCACGTAGATAGCTATCTAAGTTTTAACACTAATACTTTTAAGACACTAATAATTTTGGATTTACTGATTTTCTATTAAAGATAAATTTAATTGGAAATATAATACTTTATTTAACATATTTTTTTTAACTATATATTTAATTTATTATTGTCTATTGAAATGTAATTTTTTAAAAAAAATTTCATTATGGAAGGGCTGAATGAGTATTTACCCTTTTCACTGAAATTAAAACCCACCCTTCGAACTGAAATTAAAACCCACCCTTCAAACTTGATCACTGCTGCCGATGAGCTGCTTAGTGGTTGACTTTATTTGTCAAATACTCGGCCTCCACGCTAAAGACATTAACGGCTTCGATTTTTCCACATCGCATGATGATAATTATGTTTACATTCGCGGGTTTCTAGTTCTTTATAGAAACATCCGCTCGCAGTTCCTTTACCCCTGTTGGGGTTTCCATTATTGAAGGGGCTCGCTGGGCTGGCCAGGACTGGATTCTATTAACTCTTTTTCATTTGCAACCAGTTTTCCTTCGTTCCGGGCCAAGGGAATTCTTCGTTTCGGCTTCAAATTTGATTCATAATGAATGGTCCAGGAGCTTTAATGGTCGCCGTTGCAGGAATTATGTCCGCTGCGCTTTGTTTTCCGGCTGATCATGGTGTTCGCATCAGTGCTACTTCACGGAGAGTGAGTTTGACTTGTTGGGTTTGTAGGTCCTGTTTTATTTTCTGTTGTTTGGATGTTTAATTTGTATTTATATAGAACGGGTATTCTATGCCGCAGCCCAAAATGGAGGATTCAGAGAGACTCGAGGCGACTCAGGATTTACAGGCCGTTCATGAAGAGAAATTTGCGCCGAGGTTCGACGGGCTCCGCTTCATTAAAACACTGGTAACAGCTCACAGATAGGGTTTTACTCTGCTGGAATCGCAGTTTGATTTGAGCAAGATTTCTGTGGGAGATGTCTGGGTTTTGATAGGTTTGTTTTGGAAGAGGAAGTTTTGTTCGATTTTGCTGATTTTTCCGACATTGTTTTTCTTCATTATTTGCTCCGTTGCCCATGGCGAATATTTTGGGATTCCCTGTGGGTCGAGGGTTTTGGGTGAGAAGGATTTACCTTTATTTGCCGATCTGAAAACCAAGGAGAACCTTGTATTGTTGCTTATAATATGATCATGAAATGGTGCGAAAACGATATATTAACTGAAAGCTCTTTATAATCTGATTTATTTTGTGTGCTGCTCTGCATGTTTTCTATATGCTGCCCATTTTAGCAATTTGAAGTTATTATATTAGTGGTCAAAAATGTATGCGTGCTGTTAGTTTACCACAACTAGACGAAGTACGATTCTCGGGGCATCCTGTATGGTCCGTCTGGCTCCCATGGTTGATTCTCTGGGCATCCTGTATGGATCTACCCTAGAATTCGATTCTAATAGCATTCTGTATGGTCTGCATCGTTCCCAAGTGTAATCCTCAGGGTATTCTGTATGGATCTACTTGAGAATGGCCGGTCGGTCAGCCCAAGTTCAATCCCCAAGGCATTCTGTATGGTCTGTATGGTTTTCAAGATCGATCCTCAGGGCATTCTGTACGGCTCTAGGTCAGTCATCCCAATATCGATCCCCAAGGCCTGTACGCATGCTGTGAGTTCATCACAACTAGACCAAGGACGATTCTCAGGGCATTCTGTATGGTCGATATGGCTCCCATGTTTGATTCACTGGGCATCCTGTATGGATCTACCCAAGAATTCGATTTTAAGAGTATTCTGCATGGTCTGTATCGTCCCCAAGTGTGATCCTCAGGGTATTCTTTATGAATCTACTTGAGAATGGCCGATCAGTCAGACCAAGTTCAATCCCCAAGGCATTCTGTATGGTCTGTATGGCTTCCAAGGTCGATCCTCAGGGCATTCTGTATGGCTCTAGGTCAATCAACCCAATTTTGATCCCCAAGGCATTCTGTAAGGTCTCTATGGCTCCCAAGATCGATCCTGGGTATTCTGTATGGATCTACTTGAGAATGGCCTGTCAGTCAGACCAAGCTCAATCCCCAAGGCATTCTGTATGGTCTGTATGGCTTCCAAGATCGATCCTCAGGGCATTCTGTATGGCTCTAGGTCAATCAACCCAATTTCGATCCCCAAGGCATTCTGCAAGGTCTCTATGGTTCCCAAGATCGATCCTCAGGGAATTATGTTTTCTTTTACTTTTAAAATGCATAAAATGATTGGTTATGCATGTAAATTTCATTTGCACTCCTTCAAATGGATTGTGATTAAGGAAGGGCTTATGACAAAACAGTGGTTGTGTTGAACATACACATCACGAGTTGTTGGTTGGGACATGGTTCAACAGTGAGTCAATGGGAGTTTACCTCAATTGGCCTAGGTTTGATTCAAAATGTTTCAGCGTTTGCACCTCTTATTGGGAATCCCCAAAGTGACATGCCCTACGAGTTCCAATCATGCTTTGGCCAAAAATGGGCAATTTTTGTGAAAAAAACATATAAATCATGAGCTATAGAGTAATGCATTTCAGATATTTGATGGTCATAATAGTGTTTCTGTGAATCACTTGAACCAACTTGGTAGAAATGATAGCTACTTATTGAATGTAAGATAGATATCCATGTGGGATCTATTCCTTCAGGTCTCTAGGACACTGGTTATTTGTCTTAGCTATGTACATTGCAAGTTGTGCCTTTTCAAATTTCCTAATGTAAGATGAGTGAAGTGTTCCTTATCACTAATAAGGTGACAGGTTCTCATTTGTTCAAGGTTATATTAGTATGAGCAGAGAAGTACACCCACAAAACACACTAACCCTAACTCTTAACTCTTGTTAAGTATGTTGTGTAGCAGGTATGAAGAATCCTATGTTGCAGTAGTGGGACTTACACATTGTAGGTCTTCAATATTATCATTATACCTTGTTAATTAAGCTTATGAAATGTTTATTGGTCTATTCTTACGCATTGATGTAACTGGATCCCTTGTAAACTCATAATTGAAAGATAAAGGAGAAAATCAATGCATTAATACTAACATAGATCCATCTTAACCTTTGGATATATTAGGCATTGAGAATGATCAAATCGAAGCAAGTGCAAATTTAAAATATTTGGGGTTAACCTTGGATCTATTAAGCATTTATAAGGATCAAAGTATTCACCATTAAACAAGCACAAAAAGGTAGCGTAGAGGATTCTCCTTACTAATTTGGGCTATAATGTGCACCACCCTATCTCAGGGCAAACAAGAGCACAAAAAGATAGCTAGTAATTTGGTCATCCCTTATGTTATTTGTTTATAGTACTCATTTCTATCTATTATATGTATCTTCTGATATATGTTGCATATGTGGTTTACATTGTTCAATATCTTAATATCTTTTAAAGTGCTCATTTCTATCTATTACAGGTATCTCGTTGCATATGTGGTTTACCTTGTCGAATATCATATTGATTTTACCTTTTGTAGGATTCATTTCTATCTATTACAGGTATCTCCTTATATATGTTGCATGTGTGGTTTAAATTGTTGAATATCATAGGCTTGCCTTTTAAAACATTGGATTACAATTAACCAATAAATGCATGAACACCATGACAAAGAAATATGCTCATTTGGTGCAAAACTTTTACAATATTTTTGCTTATAACAAGCACGATGCACAACACTCAAGCCTTGGCTTTATAATAATGCATTTCTAACTATAAAGTAAGAGAGGTTATAACACATGTTAAACACAATATGGGATGGTTGGTGATGAGAATCCAAGTCTTGTCTTCTTAATTGCATGACAGTCCATTATAAGGATTGTAGGCTTGCAAGGTAATGGTCGTTTTATTGCAAGGGAAAAGTGTTTCGTCGTGATGAAAATAACATTATGAATTGTTGTAAGAAAATTTGGCAAAGTGGCTGTGAAAACATAAAATATTCATACAGAGAGTAACACTTCTTGATGTAGAGTTAAATCACACTGAGCATTGAACCAGGCGAGGACTTGGGGAATAACATAAACACATGCTACAGCTCATCTGTGTATATTTAGGTAGTACTTGAGCAATAACGTGTTATATCTCATTTGTGTACATAAGCAAAATTGCTTGGGCAATAACATAATCACATGTCATAGCTCATATGTTTACATTTAAGTGTAGTGGTTACTTTGATAAAACTAGTTGAACAATAGATTGTAAAATCCATAAACACAAAGAATGTTCAAGTTGTACTGTGTATTATTGATACGAAGTTCACGCCAGATTATGCAGAGATTGAAGCACTGTGAGATTTGAAATGTTGTATGTTCTTGTTGTGTAGAGAGTATATCACAGTGAAACTCTTCCTTGTAAAGGTGTTGTGAAATAATAAAACCCACACTTTATTGTCTATAACTAGGGAACAGTTGTGAGAATTTGTAAAGTTTGTAATCTTAAGAAGGTAGGAGATGACAAGCATTTTCTATTGGACTGTATAATATTAGATCTTATTTTACAAACATTTGTCACACTATGAATATCTATGATGTACTAACTCATGAAAAAGCCAAAGTGAGTACGATGATCATATTACCAGGTTATACCAAAGTGAGTAGGATGATCATATTACCAAGTTATTGGATCTTAGAAACAACATAATTCCATAAAAATGAACTTTTCTTTGTAAAGCTTTGACATACCAATGCTGGTCTTTGTGGATGGCGACAACATCATTATCATCGTTAATTTAAAAAGATTATGGTTGCTATAGGGCAACCCATGTTACAAAATTATGCCGATGATGTTTGATGTCATTGTATAAGATCATCTTTTGCACTATTAGTTCGTTCTTAAATACATCTTTTCAAAATATATTTTTGTTGGTATAAATTTTAACTAATCGAGCTAAAAGTGAAATTACTTGACAAGATGTTAATAGAAAATAAGAGTCTAAGCAAAATTAAGAAGACTTTAATAGAGTTGCTTCAGTTAGTGGGTGTCGTTGTCGTTGTACTATATTGGGAAGAACTATCTTGGGAGGTGTTGTCTTCCTCTTCTTTGTACACTATTCGCAAGGGTGGCAGCGGCGGTGGAGTATGGCTTTCATTTGCTCTTGGAAGCTTTGCACTATTGATCGTTGAACATTGAGATCATTCAATTTAGTGCGTTGGACAATTAGTGTTTCACGAGTCTTCCAATTTTCATAGGATTTCATTCTCTTTGTGCGAGTCTTGCCCCTTCGCAATGATTTGCTATTCCATTGTTATCCTCGAAGCATTTGTTTGGCCTCACAATATAGCCAACAAGGCCTTCACAGAGTCAGCGTCATCCTTTGTATTGTTGAGCCCCCTTGTGCAATTCAACATTCTCAACAAGCATAGGGCACTTAGGGTAGTTCCATGTGATGTTGCTATGTTCACAATGTGGCCATGAATGGAGAGTAGACTTAGTGTCGAGAGAGAACTTGGAAAGGTGGAGGCACTTAGGGTAGTGTCTTGTGATGCTGCTATGTTCACAATGTGGCCATGAATGGAGAGTAGACTTAGTGTCGAGAGAGAACTTGGAAAGCAGAGGCTTAGACCACCAATTTGAGAACTTGGAAGGCAGAGGCTTAGACCACCAATTCACCCTCAACCTCCCTTAATAATTTCCAGATTGGAACCAAGAGTGGAGCAAAATACCATATGAAGTAGAGCACATATGAAAGGCATATTGAAGTCCTTGGGCTTCAGGATAGTACGAGGTGGTGAATTACCTACTTTCATCGCACTGGGGGTGGGCGGTGAGGGAGTATGGCTTCCATTTGCTCTTGGCACCTGCGCACTATGGACTATTGAACAACGAGATCATTCAATTCAATGTGGTGGACAATTAGGGTTGCATGAGTCTCTTCCAGTTTTCGTAGGGTTTCATTCTCTTTGCACGAGGCCTACCTCTCTGCAATGATCTGCTACTCCATAGCTATTCTCAAAGCGTTTGTTTGGCCTTGCACTGTAGCCAACAAGGCCTTCGTAGAGTCAACTTCATCCTTTGCACCTTTGAGGCCTTTCATGCAATTCAACATAGTCAACAACGAGTGTAGGAAATTAGGGTAACGCTTCATGGTGTAGCTATGTTCACAGTGGTTGTGAATGGAGAGCAGACTAAGTGTTTGACCTCCCGACTATTAATAACCAGACCTTGCCCGTCTACACAGGTCTGTTTCGGACCTTGCTACTTAACTTGCGGGGAGGGAGGCTATGTTCAAGTCTCCTTTATTTAGTAAGAACTAGAAGGTGGGAGGTAGCATGATGTTGAGAGAGGTGGCAAGCCAACACACCCTAGCCCTATTAGCTAGCTCGATCGAAGGGAGGCCGACAATCTTGAACGATTATTAATCAGAGCGACGACATGTTCAATGGTGCCGCAACTTTGAGCGATATATAAGTTAGACGAGAGAACTTGGAGGAAGAGGCTCCTCATACCACCAATTAGCCCTCGAGCTCCCACAATTAATTCCACATTGAAACCAAGAGTGGAAGCAAAATACCACATAACATAGAGTGCACAGGTGCAAGGCATATCAAAGTCCTTGGGCTTCGTGGTAGTACGAGGTCCTATCATTGCATGTGGGGGTTGTTCCTCCCTGCTACGCTTGATAAAGGCTCTTGAATGAGCTTTGGGTATATTTAACTCGTCTTGCATTGTATTGAAATTTGGAACCCCAGATGGATGACATGCGAAGGGGGTTCATTCGCCACTCCTTTAAAAACACAATTTGGAACTAGGGGTTCATGGTGGAACTTGAATACCGAAGTTTCTACTCCTTAACGGAACATCACGAGCTTGCCTTTAGGTCCAATTGCCCCTTTGACATTTGGTTAGCTTTTATGTTGTAGTGTCTTTGGATACAAAGGAATTGAATAGAGGTGTAGGATTTTAGCATTAGCCCAACTCGATCTAATACAAGTTAAATAGATGGAGAAAAGTGTGGCCCTATGAGAGAGACCATCATAAGATCAAAATATTATCTCTGAGTCACTCACTAGATAACTTTTGACCTAGTTTTTGAATTGAACATTATTCCTTGGAAGGTTCTTGTACAAATAAGTTTGGACTCTCTCTATGAATTGCCAATTTCCAACATTAGTCTTGGGAAGGTTGCTAGGGCCCTCATTTGATTTTTATTGCTTGGGCGAAGTTGCTCATATCACCTTTGATTTCTATTTAATATTATTAATTATTATATTTAATTATGTTTTTTTACAAATAAATACCAATTAGTTCATGTTAAATAAAATATTACATAGTTTACATTAAACACTAATAATTACACAGTTCATACTAAATATCAGTAGTATCTCAAAAGGTATTTTATAGTTCACATTGATAGTTACGCATAATTCACATTAAATGTTAGTAGTATCTCAATTTTTTTTCATGGTTCCCATTAAAATCTAATAGTTATTCTTAGTGTCTTTGTAAAATTACTGAAAATTTAACATTGTATTTTGCATATTAATTAGTTAGTTTTTGCCATGTCAAAAGCTAATAGTTATCCAGAATCCTTAGTGTGTATACGACTGAAAATTTAAAGTTAGCATTAATTTAAAAAATTAATATATATATATTAAAAGTAAACAAATTTATCAAAAATTAAATTTAAAATATGTGCACTCTCAAGCTCAAATATTAGTGAAGGGAAAGATAGTAAATGCAATATGAGGTTTTAAATCAAATGTTAGTGAAGGTGGATAATTTTTTTTTTTCAATGTAATTTCTAAGTAAGAATCTATTGTAGATCCAATTTAAATTTGGCTCTATCAAGTGTCGAGAGGATCAAATTTGTCGAGATGTAAACTTTTTTGTGGGAGAAAAACTTGACAAAGGTTTGTATTTTGAAGGATCTAATCCCTCTCGGTGCTTGATAAATATGAAGTTAAGATGGATTTATGCTACTTAGATATCATTTATCCAAGGAAATCATGTAGTTCACATTAAACATCAATAGATATCCATAGTTTTTATGAAGTTGAAAATTGTTGGGATATTCAACAATATTGAGAGGGGGAGTGAACCAGTGTTGCATTGATTTTAACCACTTTTTCTTTTTACTATCTTAACTATTCATCACATAGTCAATCATAAACAATGCAGAAAGTTAACCACAACACACAGACACAATACACAAATATTTTACGTGGAAACTCATATGGGAGAAAACCACAAATCATCTTTTCTTATATCAATCAAGAGTTACATTCTTTACAGGCTTCAACTTGTGAGGGACACCAATCCCTGTAGTAAGCACCCACTTACAATCTCTTTAACATTAACTTGACGAGCACCAACCTGTTGAGAAGATGAGGGTACCAATCCTCACTGTAAGCACTCACTTACGGTTTGCAAGCACCAACTTGCTAGGCACAAACCTGTTAAGAAAATGAGGACACCAATCCTCTTTGTAAGCATCCACTTACAATTAGCAACCCTGAATGATTTATTCAATTGGACATAATAAATAATATTTCTGTTGTTCTTGTAGCTGCCACAGTGATCAAGGCTACTCATTTTTCAGCGCTCCGATTTCCACCAGTTTGATTTCCAGCATTGGTATGGATATTGCACTATGTTCCTACAATGTTGATTTACAACACTCTGTTCCTGCAGTCTTGATCTACAACACTCTGATCTGGAAATTGCACTATGTTCCTGTAGTTCAATTTTCTGCACTCGGATCTTCAACATCGTTGCATTCTTTCTTCTGACAATTCTTACTCCTCTGATCTGTTCCTTGGCCTTAACTCAGATTAACCCATTATTCTTCATTCTTCACTACTACCTATACTTCAATTTGATAATATATTTATACTAATTTTTATAATGGTTTTGCTCTGTATAGAAAGATCAAAACTATGGTATAAGCCCATAATATTTTTCTTGACCATGTCAAGACCTTGACCACATCAAATGATCATTGCAATATTTGTTGTGTGAACACTTTCTAGGTTGTACATTTTCTCCTTTTCCATTAATTCAAATAAAACTTGGTTTAATCTATTTAAAATTATTTGTACAAGTTGTGGAAGTCAAACGTGATCACATCATTTCCTTAGCCAACTCTTACATAGTGACGGTTAAAATGTTTCCAATATGTCATTACTAGAATCTCGCATTCATTTAGTTCAACACATAGTTACCATTGCTCTATGTAGTTCAACATGTAGTTATCGGAATGTAGTGACCGAAATCTTGAGTTCTTGTAGTTCAACACGTAGTTACCAAAGCGTAGTTATCAGAATCTCGAGTTCCTATAGTCGAGTTGCTTCATGTAGTTCAACACGTAGTTACTGGAATCCTCAGTTCCTATAATTGAGTTGTTGCCTGTAGTTCAACACATAATTACTGGAATCTCGAATTCCTGCAATTGAGTTGCTTCCTATAGTTCAACAATTATTACCTGCAACCACTTTGACATCAATGACAACACTTTTTCAACAATCCCCCCCTTTGTCATCGATGGCAACCTAATAAAACCACTTTTACCGGACTACTCTCTTGTCATAAATGTTTATGTACTTTGTTCTTGAGTTGCTCCCCCTATCACTGCACTATTGAACTCTACTACTGAGTTGCTTCCTCTGTCACTGTACTATTGAAACCACATGGTTTTACTATTACTCTCCCCCATTGACACCAATGGCAAAAGTGACACTCTTCCTCACTGAGTACACCTTTTGAGAACATGGAATGCACCCCCTTTGACTGTGATATCTTTGCTTGCTTTTTGAAATTGCTCCCCTTATATTTATCCTTCCTCTTCTCCTGCATAGGCCTTTTTGTTGTGCTGCTCCCCCTATCACTGCATTGTTGAACTCTGTTGCTGAGTTGCTTCCTCTGTCACTGTACTATTGAAACCACATGGTTTTACTGTTACTCTCCCCCTTTGACACCAATGACAAAAGTGACTCTTCCTCATTGAGTACACCTTTTGAGAACATGGAATGCACCCCCTTTGACTGTGATATCTTTGCCTACTTTCTGAAATTGTTCCCCTTATATTTATCCTTCATCTTCTCCTGCATAGGCCTTTTTGTTGTGCTGCTCCCCCTATCACTGCATTGTTGAACTCTGCTGCTGAGTTGCTTCCTCTGTCACTGTACTATTGAAACCACATGGTTTTACTGTTACTCTCCCCCTTTGACACCAATGACAAAAGTGACACTCTTCCTCACTGAGTACACCTTTTGAGAACATGGAATGCACCCCCTTTGACTGTGATATCTTTGCCTGCTTTCTGAAATTGCTCTCCTTATATTTATCCTTCATCTTCTCCTACATAGGCCTTTTTGTTGTGTTGCTCCCCCTTAGATTGTGCTTTTCTCTTGTAGTTTTCTAAAGTAGTTCCCCCTGTGAATGTACTATCCTTGTTGTAATTTCCAAGTTTTATATAATTTATGGTCACTCTCCTCTTTTAATTGTGTTTCATCTTGAAACTTTCATCAAACCTCTTGTTCTTTATTCCTTGTCTTTTGCATTTCATTTGTAAAGAGAATATTCATCAACCTATCATAATAATAAGAACTCCATCGTACTTATTCTTAAAAAATTCCCTTATCACCAACCCACATATACTGCATTATCTTTCACTTTGTAAATGCTGGCATCTCCAAGTTGACTCCCTGTTTTTCAAATATTTCATGCAATTTAACTATTGACTTACTTAAAGATATTTGTCACATAACACATGTTTCAACCATTCTATGCAGTTTTTGAATGATCATCAATGTCACCTACTTGTATGAGCTTGTTACTCTTCTTACAAGGATTGTGATGTATCAATTATATTAACCATATCTTCATATTCAGTTGGAATTGAATATTAAAGAGGGATGTTGTCACAACTGATAGGATTTGGTGCCTTCAACATTTGCTCGCAATCTACTGCTAAAAAATGAATGGCTCGCTGCTTGTTCAAGGAATGTCCATGTTGTTTTTCAATAAATGTCCATCCTGCTTCTGTTCAAGAAATGTCCATGTTGTTGTTCAAGAAATATCGATCTACTGCTGATAATTATGATGCATTAAATTATCCCTTTTTTGTTGGTAACACTTGCTGCCATTATTTTTAACTTCTAATTAGTGTATCCAAGAATGACCTAATTGCTAGAAACTCAAAATGTTTGTACCATATGCTGATCTTTGAATTATGGAAGCACCTCATACTGTTGTTATTAAAGGTTTTTCTACAGGGCTGATAAGAATTCAGTGAGGAGTCAAATAAGTAGCAAGGTTTCCATGAGAGATTCATCCTTAGGACCAGAGTCATAATGGTGTCTCAAATGCTGGTACAGGTCTCATATATTGCTTGTTTAAATCTTCCTTAAAATGTTTACCAAAACTTACTAATCTCCATGATAAATCTTGTTACCATAATGCTAGAAAAATGTTCTTTCATGTTGCCATCAATTGCTGAAAATGACCATTTTTGCTGAAGGTAACATTTTGTTGGTGAACCCTTCCAGAGCTCCAGTCATAACCTACAGTATATAGTTCTTTATACTGTTATAACACAACCATTTTTTAGTTGAGAAGGAAAAAATATGCCACTGTAAACTACTCAAGATTGCCCAAAACATTGTCATTAAACCCAGTGGCCATAGAATTATTTCATCCTTATTTACTGCAAATTTCATCATAACTTCTAATTCCACCTCAGTTTTGAGGTCTTTCTCATTTTACAGATTTGATAATCAATTGTTAGAACATAGAGGATTATCTTTCAAATCCTTGACATACAAGGCATCTTTTGTTTCATCACAAACTGTAAGAGATCCCTTTCTTTCAAACATTATACTATCTTTGTTGTCCTTTTTCAAGATGAGGTACTTGATGTATTTTCCTCCTCCATAATTTTGTGCTTTTGTAGTTCCGAGCCTTGTAACCAAAGTTGTTGCATTTGTAATAGACTACATTGTTGTAGAATCTTGCAATATGCCCATAATTGTTGTATTTCCAACATTTAATGTTTCTATCAACATCTTTACGGAGTGTTATGTTTTTGTAGTCCACATAGACATTCTAGGCACTTCTTTTCCTTACATGATCATTTATTTCATGGACTCTACAAACTACTGCTATATGCCCGAAATTGTTACAAGAGAAACACTAGCCAAAAAATAAATTTTAATACCTGGTAGTACACTATCTTCTTGGAGGCGCAACTCTTCTAAAGTTTATTCCTGTCAAACCTTGGATGCTTGTACTTTCTTTCCATGTTGTTGTCTTCACTGCAATTTGAGATTTTATGAACATTTGTATTGTCTTCTTGGAGTTTTCATCCTCTTCAAGAGTGTTTTGATTGTTGTCATAACCTAGACTTGTTTTCATCAATGGTGACCTTTGATAGCTGAGAATTTTATCTAGGACTGCAATACTCTTTTCAAACTTCAGATTTGTATTTAGTTGTGTCATTGTATTTTCTAGTTCTTCTCATAGAGAGGTAATTTCTGTTTCAGATTTCTCAAGCTTTTCTTCCTTGTCTTCTTGCTAAGTCTTTAGTTCACTGATGATCATTTATTATTTTTTAATGATGTGTGACATTCCTTCTTTTGAATTTTGATTTTCTTCTTGATATTTTTGCAGTTGTTCCTTTAGAGACTAGTTCTTTCTTCTGAGCTTGTATATTTCCTCCAAAGCACTAATGAGTTATCCTTCCATGTCAATCATTGTCTCACATTTCCCTGTGTCAGTCTTCTCTTGGTTAAAACTCTGATGCTCAAGTTCCATAAGAAGTTTTTCATCTTGTCTTGCATCAAATTCATATTCTTCTTCAACATCTGAGGAGATACAACTATCCTCTTTTGAGTAAAAACTTTTTCTTGATTTTCTTCCTAGATTTATTCTTGCCTTTTTCTTCTTTTTCATTAATGTTATTTTCTTTATATGGACATTTAGATGCAATGTGACCTAATTTACCACAATTAATACATTGAATGTCAACATACCTTTATATTTTCCAGAGCCCCTTTGTAGCTTTCTCACAAAGTTGGCTTCTTCTTCATCAGAGATGTGGTTGGAGCAGTTGTGATCTTGATGTTCTTGTGATTTTGTTGATGCCTTGAAAGCTACTTCTTTTAGGTCTGGTTGCTCTTTCTGGTCCTCATCTCATAGGCAGTGGGTATTCTGTGAGCTTGAAGTTTGGCCAACTTTACCTTAGCATCTCCTTCATAATTGTTTACTAGTTTGTCTCACATTTCTTTTGTTGATTCATATCGCTTTACTTTAACAAGTTCTATTTATGCAAGTCCACCTAGAATGACATTCATAGCTCTTGTATTACTGTGAAAATTTTTCTTGCCAGCTTCATCAGTTGGAGGAGTTGCTTGGGTTTTGTAGGCATCTACTAGAATCTTCCAAATCTCCATGCCAAGTGAGATAAGGTAGGTCTTCATTCTGATTTTCCAAAAAGTAAAATTTGTTCCATTGAATAGAGGAGGTCTAGTTGAAGAAGAAAGATCTTGATTGACTATTTTTCTTGAAGGATCTTCCTTCTAGTTGTTAGGCTGTCATTGAAGGAACCTATCTCTGATACCAATTGTTGGGATATTCAAAAATACTTAGGGGGNGAATAAATATTGCACATATTTTAACCACTTTGTTTTACCATCTCAATTATTCATCACATAGTCAATCATAAACAACGCAGAAAGTTAACCACAATACATAGACACGATACACAAATATTTTACGTGGAAACCCATACGAGAGAAAACCACAAATCATCGTCTCTCATATCAATCAAGAGTTACATTTTTTACAGGCTTCAACATGTGAGGGGCATTAATCCCTATAGTAATCACCCACTTACAATCTCTTCAAGTACCAACTTGACAGACACCAACCAGTTGAGAAGATGAGGACACAATCCTCATTGGAAACACCCACTTACTGTCGACAAGCACCAACTTGCAAGACACAAACTTGTTAAGAAAACGAGGATGCCAATCCTCCCTGTAAGCACCCACTTACAATTTGCAACCTAAATGATTTCTTCAATTGGACACAATGAATAATATTTATGTTGATCCTATCCGATTTCCACCAGTTTGATTTCTAGCACTCTGTTCTGGATATTGCACATTGTTCTTGCAGTGTTGATCTACAACACTCTGTTCCTGCAGTCTTGATCAACAACACTATGTTCCCACAACCTTGATCTACAACACTTTGATATGGAAATTGCACTCTGTTCCTGCACTCATATCTTCAACATAGTTGCACTCTTTCTTCTGAAAACTATTACTCCTCTGATATGCTCCTTCATCTTAACTCAGATTAACCCATTCTTCTTCATTATTCACTACTACCTACTCTTCAATTTGCTAAGATATTTATACTATTTTTTACAATGGTTTTGCTTCCCATAGAAATATCAAAACTATTGTATAATCCCACAGTATTTTTCTTGACCATGTTAGGACCTTGACCACGTCAAAAAATCATTGCAATACTTGTTGTGTGAACACTTTCCAGCGTGTACACTTTCTCATTTTTCATTAATGCAAATAAAACTCGGTTTAATCTATTTAAAATAATTTGTACAAATTGTGAAAGTAAAACACGATCACATCCTTTCCTTAGCCAATCATTACATAGTGAATGGTAAAACGCTACCAATATGTCATTATCAGAATCCTGCATTATTGTTGTTCAACACATAGTTACTATGCATCATGTAGTTCAACAGGTCGTTATCGGAATCCTGAGTTTCTGTAGTTGAGTTGCTTCCTATAGTTCAACACATAGTTACCAGAATCCCGAGTTCATGTAGTTGAGTTGCTTCCTATAGTACACCACGTAATTACCAGAATCTCGAGTTCCTGTAGTTGAGTTTCTTCATGTAGTTTAACACATAATTACTAGAATATCAAATTCCTGTAGTTGAGTTGCTTCCTGCTTTTCAACAATTATTACTTGTAGCCACTTTGAGATCAATGACAACACTTTCTCAACAAAAAATTGACAACCTATCTTGCATGTCAATTGCCAAAATTTTTTGTATGTGAATTAGTTCACTTTTACAACATAGAGAATTTGACATCCCATATCGCATTCCAATGGATAATGTTTTTTGACATTTCAAATTAATTACTATTCTCATTTCATGTATCTTAAAACACTATCTTTCTTCTGAGGTAATATAACTACAATGGAAAAATAAAAATAAAAATCTATTTTTTTTTTTTATGTTTTAAATCAAACATTATTCTCAATTCATACATCTTAAAATAGTATCTTTCATTTGGAAGAAGCATAATTCTCGTAGGTGCTCTCCATTGCGTCTAGTTTTTACCCTCACTATCACTTGCATTGGACATTATTGACTATTGAAGCTAGTTTGTGCGGATTGAGTTGAGTTCGTTGGTGATCATTGAATTTGTGAGTTGTTCTAACCACTAAATTTGTGACTCGCGTTGTTGAGTTGCGTTACGAGGGGTTGAAAAGATGCGTGTTGATACCAGTGTTGAAATAGAGTCATTTCGCTCCTTGGTTTAGTCTATGAACCCTTGGAAGAGAAAACCACCTCAATCAAGATGATTTGTAAACCAAACAAAATATATTCCTTAACTAGATTTCTCATCTTTGGAACCTCAAAGGTTAGCTCTTTCTTTTGATGAACGCGCTTTTGTAGGCAAGTTTACTGGGATTTGGCTTATCCCAAAGGTTGTGGAACCTTCAATGGTTGAGCATTGGTACCCTAAGCTCAAAGGTCATGTACAATCTTTTGCTGTAGGTTGGGGTTATTCTTTTTTACTTTTATTAATAAAAATGAGAGGGATTTAATATTCCGATGTGGTCCATATTTTATGGGATCTAGGGGAATGTATCTTTCCCCATGGTCCCTAGACTTCAATCCAAATGATGAAATATTTGCAGCCCCTATGTGGGTAACACTGCCTTATCTTCCTCTGATTTTCTGGGAAGAGAACTATCTTAGAGCCATTGGGAACAAATAGGGAAAATACATTGATCGAGCAGAGCCAAAAGGAAATTTGTATTCTTGTGCAAGAATTTGTGTGGAGATGGATTTGGAGAAGGGACTTCTAGAGGCTCTGCAAATCAAATTAGATGAGTAGAGCTTCCGCTAGACTCTAGACTATGAAAAAATTCCATTTAAGTGCCACATTTTTCATGAACATGGGAATTTCACCAACAACTGTTCAAAATCTCAACATAAACAATCACCTTTAAAGAACAATCCAAAAGCCGAATTAGAGTTTAAAACGGTCACAAGTAAGTGCAAAAAATCACAGTGTAAGGGGTCGTGTCAACCAAGAAAACCCCATGAGAGATTGTAGAATAATCAGTTTGGATACCTTGGGAATTTAGATGATATAGAAAATATAGAAGATCTCGAGAAGGACTTTGACACATCCTAACAAAGGTTCAGATCGATCTCTTGAGGAACTAATGGTCAACTCTAAATAAGAAGAGAAGGAAGTAGATATGGTAGAAGAAGGAGAAGAAGTAGAGGAGACAAAGGAGGAAGAAGGAGAATATGTCGAGGAGACACAGGAGGAAGAAGAGGTCGTTGCAAAATTAGAAGGGGATGAAAAGAATTCAGGCCAAGAGAATTCAGTGCCAAAAACGTAGACTCATTATGAACTCGCTAAATCTTTTTCTTTTGTTGATGCTTTGAAAAAGACTACCCCAAATACCTCCCCTCCTCTTACAAGGGGAATGAAGTCTAATAGGGATCAGATTTATCATGAAGCAGAAAAAATATTCGCTCGAGAAGACATGCAACTCTTGGCTTCCAACAGATTAAAGGAGGGGCTGAAGAAAACATGAGATAATTATGTTTTTCTTCTGTGTTATCCTACGTAATTAGTTTGTTAGAATCTATTCATGTAATAAAGAATTTGGAATTAAAATACTTTGTGGAAAAATATGTGTTCTCACTTCCATGTTCCCTGAAGGAAGGTTGAAGTTCTACAAAATAGTTGAAGCAATCATCCCTTTTGAATATATGTTGTATCAATCTGTTGTCCAAAGTGGAAATAACTTTTTTTGTTAATAGAAAAACAACAATTTCTGTTAAAAGAAAAAACAATATCATTCATTTGAGGCTTAAATAATAATTACAATGACAAAATGGGTGGCAAGAGTGGAAGGGGTCATCTATGACCCTGAAGAAAATCAATTATCTGCGTATGCTTTGGGGCTAGGAATAACAACAAATAATCAAGTAGAAGCATATGCGCTTGTTCAAGGCATGTCTAATGCCACCAAATTGGGGATAAAGGAGTTGATAATTATATGAGAATCACGGATCATGATCAAGTCCCTAGTCTTAAAGGAGCCACTGAAGAATCATCAATTGGCCTCAATCATCGCTAGAGTAACAAATCTTATCCATAAGCTGAACAAGCATTCACTTTACCATGTTGTACGAGAAAACAATGAAAAGACAAACACTCTGGCTAGAGTGTTGGGTATGTGTTATATTCTTTTCACGACTAGATCTAGTGTCTACGTTGTACTGAGTGTGCTAGTCCCCCCCTACCTGGGGGACAAGAGTTCCCCTTCCCCCAAATTTGTTTTTAGTGCTTTTTGCCTATGTTTTTTGTGGTTTTTCAAAACATAGTTTTTTTTTTTATGGTTTTCTAATTCTAGTTAAGGAATTAGGGTTTTCGACTAATCCGGGTCAATGGATTAGGGGTTTTGGATGCCTCAAGACCCTATATATTTTATTGTATTGTAAACAATAAAGACATGATGAATATAATATTAGAGTTGTGGCTCTAAAACATGTTGCTGGTTTTCCTAGTTTGGATTTCCAGGGTAAAATATTTATGTAATGTGTGTGTGTGTGTGCCATTGTATCTTTTCTATTTTTATTAAGAATATGTTTGCAATAAATAATTGTTCAAGGTTAAAATCTACACAAAGAAGCCTCAAGCTTGCCTCAAGGAGATTTGAAAAAAATGGG
>ML782827.1:249957-307391 GCA_009831015.1 Picea engelmannii
CTCATTTATTATATCTAACTACCATAGTGAGCCTTATTTAATAATATAGTGGACCTAGTCCACCTTACATTGAATGACCTCCACTATTATCACTATGGGCCCTCTGCCCCCCCCCCCACTACCTCTCTAACTACCTTACACATTGACATTTTGACCTAAGTTTTGGCTCTATATGGTTATGAGGATACAAGTCGGCCTTAGAGGCTCTATCTCTTTGTTTTTATTCCCAAGAAATTGCAAACTGGTTTTTTGTGGGCTTTTATTTATGGTAAGGTATGTAGTGTTGGCATCTCGACTTGGGTCTTGACTCTATATGGTTATGATGAGAGAATCCGACCTTGGATTTTCTATCTCTTTGTTTTTATTCCCAGAAAATTGCAGATTGGTTATTTGTGAGGAAGATCAAATCTATTGTGGGAGATTCACTGGAAAGTCCTTTTAAGCTCCCTTGTTTAGTCTACCCTTTATAAGAGACCCATGATGGGGGAAGAATGTGGTTTCTCTCTGGCCTGAAGATAAACTTTATTACATTGTTTGTGTCCAAGCCTCTTTTCATTTCTATATTTCTTGTTTTGCTACTATAATTTGGAGTTGGAAGCTTTGCTCCCCTTCTCTCCTCCTTAGTACTCCCAATAGCCAAAAGGGGACACTTATACCCACCCTGGACATACAAGTTAATATAAGTTTTAGCGGTGCAAGGAGTGCACATCCTTGGACTTGAGAATCATAGAACCAAGAGAATATGAAGACAAGGGGGAACACAAAGATCTTCTTAGGACTTTTTTTGAAACAACATGCTTAATTTTCTATAACCTTTTTTCCATTTTTTTTCCCACCCATTAATATATATATTTCTTAATATCAATTTAAAAAAAAAAAATAAAAAAAATAAAAAAAAATAAACATTCTATCTTCCATACCAATTAGTTGTTTTTTATAAAACATAAAAATTCATTAAAACCAATTATGTTATTTTGATATTTTGGACTAAACATAATTTTCATTTCATTACTTTTGAAATATTTTCTTTCATTTTAGGTTGAAATCACAATTATAATGAAAAAATAAAATAAAATAAGCATCTTATCTTGTATGTAACTTCGTTAGTATTTACGAAATTGGAAATTCATTAAATATCAATTGAAAAAATAAAATAAAATAAGCATCTTGTATGTAAATTCGTTAGTATTTACGAAATTGGAAATTCATTAAATATCAATTGTAGAAGAAAATTAGATAGTTCACATTAAATATTAATAATTCTTGATAGTCCACATGAAATATCCAAAAAAAATAAGTAATTCAGGGCATTGAAAAATTGTTTTGATTAGGGTTAAAACTATTTTTTAATAGCTTAAATGAAATATTATTTTCATTTCATATATCTTAAAACATCATTTTTTTTTATATATTTAAATGATAATTATAATGGAAAAATAGAAAATTATATCTTACATGCATGCAAATTAATTAGTTTTTACATGAAAATTTGTTAAATGTTAAATATCTAAAAACAAACATAATTCACATTAAATATTAATAATTATTTATAACTTAGATATAAATATTAATAATTATTCCAGTTTACATTAAATATTAAATATTTAAGAAAATTAAGTAGTTCACTCGTGCTCTGTCAAAGGGGCATATATATGGCACTTGGAGGTTATAGTGGTATTGTTCATATTAATGTGGCATATTCCAATGATAATTACAATTAGAAAATAAAATATTATTAATATTAACACATAAAAATGAAATGATTTTTTTGTTTGCTAGCATTTTTGTCAGCAGGATCAGTTTGTGGTCGAAGAAACCACGAACTAAGGACATCTAAGCTGACAAAATCAATCGAGGATCGCACCCGACCTATGCCACACCAACTCTTAACATGGTTGGATTTTTTTGGGTGTCTTCTCCCAGCTAACCGTGAGTTTCGAACCTTGGTTTCCTTACAAAATGAAACCCTCAAAACCCAATCACTTTAACTGAATTTGACTATAAAAATGAAATGATATTCTAAATTGCATATACAATTATTTTAATGAAGTTTTTTTCTTTCCTTATAAAAAAATACTTATACTCATTTATAGTAAATATACATGTTACAATTCAATAGAGAACGCTACAGAGTGCATGGAAGACTCTTCATCTCTATCCCTAAATAAAAAAGAAAATTGCAAAAACTATGGATACTAATTACTTTATTACAACCGAAAACATCATCGGTCTATCTTCACTCCTCATTACATAACTGAGAGGTAAAAGCATGCCCCTACATTAAAGATGGAACTCCATAGAAGTGAGTTCCTCTCCCTCACAGAATTCACATATCCCACATGCGCCTGAAGGAAGAACCAGAGCTTCCTTAGAGAGGGTGTTAGATTTTTCATCGAGCTCTCGAAGAATATGGCAGCATGAGTGCCATTCTAGTGAAGTGAGAGAGAGGAGAATTTCCTGTAGCAGATATTTCAATCGGATGTTAGAGACTGAGACTTTTCGATTAACCTAGTCTACCACTAATTTAGAATCTCCCAATATCTGTAGCTTTTTTATTCCTTTTTTCCTTGGCAATTTCTAGCAGCATCCACAAGGCAATGAACTCTACTATGTTGTTGGATCCTCTTCTAGGTGAATATATAAGATGAAGAAAATGGTTTTGATTAAAGAACAACACTACACCAACTCCACAATGTGGAGGATGACATTGGGAGGCGCCATTGAAGAAACCCCATAGGATTTCCTGGTTGAGATAAGACATAATTGGGATTCTGGGCTTCCTTTCTTTAGGGTCGAGCTTGAATTCCCTTGAGATTTTGATTATGAGGTTGACTGAGAATTCAGGGGACACCACTTCATTTTTAAATATTCGCACATTACTTTCCCACCAAATAATACTTACAAAGATGCATGGAAAGCCTACGAATAACTTAACATAATTGTCTGATAGCCAACTTTGAAATCCTTGGCCCATTTCTTTGTCACCTCTTTAATTTTGATTAAGTTTTCAACAAATTGTTTCATTACAAAAGAAGGAGATGTTGAGTTAAGATGCACCAAAGAGGGCAAAATCAATTGTCTTTAATCTTCCTTCTATAACCAAGCGGAGTTGAATTTAAAGGGTGAGGGTGGAGAATGTTCACCTGAGTTCATTTGAAATAATATAGATGGATGCTCAAAGATTCCACCTGCGGGCACCCACATTTTCATAGTTAATGAACAATTAAATAGCTACTCAGATTCTAAAAATTGATCCAATCTTTTAGAGATAGCTCCTTCCCCGACTCTAAAGTTCCTCCACAAGGGAACCAATTTCACTGGTTCTAAATTGATAAGATGATGTTTATCCAAAAAAGCAGAGAAGAATCCACTTTGGGTATCCATCCTAGGGTTAGGTCCCTAGAATTCTCTTAGATTTAGGGTGAATTTTAAATTCCCCCCAATTAGATTCAAGGGATCACAAAGTGCACCATATCTAGCCAAATTTTCACAAAAAGGGATTCCCTCAATGTAAAGCTCGTAGATATTAATTATGGTCAAAGGCTCTACCAGGATTTTGAACTCCAAATTAACTGAGATTACTGAATTGAAAGAGGTTGAAGAAATATATTTACAGGTTGTGATCCAACCGATTAGAAGCCCACTTGATTTACCTTTAGCGTCAATAATGCAAAAGGACCATTTTTTTAGCCATTTTTCAAGAATAGCCCTTGCTTTAAATCCTTCTCACTTGGTTTCCTAAAGTAGAATTACTTCAGGGTTATGGCTCCGAATGAAAATTTTGAGGGTGAATTGTTTAGGGGTGACCCCTACCCCTACCCCTCTTGCATTGAAGGATAACATGATCACGAGGAAGGTCACTTAAGGGAAATCCTCACTCCGAGGGCCCCTGTGATAGTTTTTTGTTTGCGTTTCCAGATGTCAATAATGGATTTCTATTGGGATTTTAATAGAAGTGAATTTCTATCAATTGGGTTTTGATGAGAGGGGGATTTTGAAAGAAGTGACTTTTTTATGACCAGGTTTTTCTGAGAGGGATCAAGGGCGAGACCGCCGTGGGATGAAAAATCGTAGGATTGTTTCCCACAATACCACAAAGCATTCCCTTCTTTGGGGGGATAAGGGACCATAAGGGGGCCAGAGGAAACTCCTACCAAACCCCCTGAGCCCCTTTATGTGGGTTGAAAAATACTAAGGGACTCTTTGACGGGGAAGAGGAGCATGGATAAGAGAGTATACTGGCAATATGAGAAGGGAACATGAAGGGGGGAGGAGAACTAAATCCTTAGGATAGTTGGGGAGAGGGGAAGAACAAAGAAGTGAAGGGACATCAAAGGGAAGAGGGGGAGGACACATACCAGAAGAAGGAGCCATTGAATGCTTTGTTGCCTTCTTATTACTTTCTGCTACTTCAGTCGAAGCCTCCTTCATAGCATGAATCACTTCTTCTTTCGCCAATGGTTTGGGACAAGTCTCACTGGATTTTTTAACCCATAGTTTATGTGGCTTCTCCATCTTCAACTTAGGATAATAGCACTGGGAAATAATATAATCAATGTCATGGAAAGAAAATAAACGAAAGGGTATTTTCGAGTAATCCACTCATTGGTTCCATTTAAAATCCCCATAAACTATCTCCAAATATCCAATAAGGTAGTCTCTTAAATCAACCCCCAATAATATCCATGCCCAAAGCTTATCAAATTTAGTTTTCCAATTGGGTTCTAACACCGCGAACTGACCAATCTTATTTCCAATGTCCTTGAGGGATACTTTGTTCAAGTATACCAAAGGTAGACCTGGAAAAATGGCCCAGATCTTCATAATTGAAATTGAAGCTAGGTCAAAATCGATTGTCCAACGATGGAGGACCAGTCCTGACAGACCCCATGACCAGGTTTTTTCCAAGATGTTGGTGGCATATTCTTTAGAATGGAAGAGGAAGTTGAGCCAACCATGCACCATAGTGTGAGATTTTGGATTGTAATCGAGGAGAGGAATGCTAATCTACCTAATGAGAGAGAGCTTGCACACCTACCGAATTGCAACTGAACCTGCCAACTAATTCTTTACTAACCAAATATGGAATATATTCCAACGAAATTTATTTTCCTATGATCAAGTTCATTTGATCTTTCCTTACTCTAATGCAAGGCTTAGAGGTTTTTTTAGAAAAAGAGTGTGTTCTCTACCACTAGAAACACCTTTAGAAGCTGGAGCAACAGTGGAGGGAGAGAATGAAGAGGGGAAAGGGGAAAGGGGGATGATGGGAGGGAAAGAGAGAGACCTCGAGAGAAATGATATGGATAGTAAAGGAAAGAGATACATTACAGGGCCATCATCAACTTCGAAACCATTGGTTTCGAGAACCGGACCCATCAACTCCTCCTCATCGAGCGATCAAAACATAGAATCTCAAGGAAGGGGTGATAAATATTCCTCCTGGGATTAAAAATCTCGCTGGAGGTATGAGTTGTCTTTGTAGTTCATGTCATCTAGCTTAGATCTGGCCATTGAGGCTTACAGAGAACGATTACCACTGATCGAGTAGAAGAAAACAGTGGACTGGGGCAGAAAACTGCAGATTTCGGGGGGAAAAGGGGAATGGGGTGAAATCCTTCGACTGTAGAGAGTTAAAATATCACTTGTAAGTTGTACGGGCACAAAACTCCTCTCGAGACCGTAGGATCGTACTCCATCGCCGAAGAATCACAGAGACCCCCCTATAACCTTAAAAGTTCAATTATATATATATATATATATATTCAAGAAAAAAATTATTGTAAATTTATTTATAGAAACATAATTACATTATCAAATGTAAAGAATCCATGTTTTCCTTATAAGGCCTGTAGCATATATACATATTGTTTTCTTATATATGAACAATTACAAATTTCATACATAATACATAATGACATTTCGCTATTCCCTCCATTTTTCCCCAGAAATTACATTCCTTTTTTTCATCCATCAAGAAAGTATTAATTATCATTTCCTATGTGTTTCATTCACTACCCATAAAATATACTCAAAAAGTGACATATAAAACTATGTTGTATGAGTAAAAATTATATCGTGGCCAACTTGTGATAGAAGGCATGATAAAAGAATGGTACAACTTGAGGGATTGTGAGTAGTGAATGGGTTACATTCATAGATCTGTGAGTGGACTGTGGAGAGACACCCTCTTTTGTGGATTCCTAGCCCCAACTCACGGGTGACATGTTGTTGAGATTTGGAAAAAACAAGTTTATAGTTAGATGGAACGTATGTCCCATGCAATTGGTTGAACAACTATTTTAAAAAGATAAGTGTTTTTATCCCGTGTCTAAGTTATATTGATGGCTTAATTTCCTTTGAAATGATTTATATGCTCTTGTACGGGAGTAGATTAACTGCATTCATGTTTTAAATTATTGTTGATTAACGTATGGGCATGTTAATGTGTGTCTGTGTGTATAATATAATTTAACATTATTATTATATATACAAATATACTCTTAATAGTAGGTCTATAATAATAATAAAAATAATAATCTATTTGTATGTAAATATGAGATATATGTATGTAATATATCAATAATGTAAATGTATATGTGTGAGTGATATATGTGTGTGTGTGTGTGTGTGTGTNATATATATATATATATATATATATATATATATATATATATATATATATATATATATATATATATATATATATATAATGTAATAATGTTATTTTTTTAAAATCTAAAAAGCACCGCTGATCCACAAATGTGTTAAGTCTTTCACAAATGATCTCTTGTATACTTCTTTCCTATACTTAGAAAATTTTCGCTTTGTCGCGGGTTAACAATACATATTTTCTTTAGTCCAAAGTTTTGCGGTCTCTAAAATACACCCTCACATTTTGTCGGCTTCATTTTTCACCCATACTTAGAAATTTTGCAAAACATTTCATCGTGAATCTAAGGCATTCGTCCGAATCACTTGTATATGTTGAATTTTTAATGGCTACTCAAGCACATGTAGTTTCTTTTCAATTTAGCATGAACTTGAACCATAAACAATGCAACAACACAAAAATACAATAGCCGCAGTAAACCAAGATCAGAAGAAGAATAACCATGCACAAGACACAAGAAGTTATCTTGGTAAAACCCTTCTCAAACAAGGGAAAAACCCAACAAACCTTTGCTATATTTTCAAGAGAAGAAACCCTCTCCACCGAAAATATGGGTGCCAACAAAGGTGGCCCTCAAGACAAAACCCTAGTGTTGAGTTGAGGAAAAGGTACAAATATCCTCTTTATTCCCATGGTTTATGATATAATCTTGATTGACTTTTTCATTAATTAGAGATAATTAGGATAGAAAATGATTAAAAAGTCTTCTAGAAATACTATTGAGTAATATTAGATAAATTCTAAAATTCGGTTGGAATTGTTTGATTTTATTACATGAATAAACAGATCTTGTTAAAATCAAAGATTTTGAAGATACGAAGACTATTGGGATATAAATAGATCAGGCACAAAGCGGTTTTGAGGAAGACTGATTCTCTACGTTGTAAACTTTATAAATAGTAAAAGCAATCCTGAGGATCTCTCGATCCTCAGGATGGATTAAATTACCCATATCATTGTAATATATAGAGGGTAATGAATCATAGAAAGACATCTAAGAAATTTATCCAAGTATTCAGAACTCATAATTGTTTTGTACAAGAAGTCTTTTGTAAATGTTGTACCAGTTATGGAATTAATAGAATATTTGGGTGTTTTCACCATTTTTGCATACCGAGTTTCTAGTAGCAATGCTTCTAAGGACCGAGGGCCCAGTCTGAAGGAGTTACTATTTCAATCTGTAATTGTATCGTTTTGATTTTAGTTTTGTGATTTAAATCTCTTTTGCAACAGTTAAGATGAATGCATGAGCGTGTTGATGTTTTTACAGATTAGTTGTGTTGCTTGATTACATAAGATATATGCTTCATTTGAATATTATTGATTGATTTTCTAGTTTCTATTGTTGTAGTTTACTTCTTGACAGTTGCTCTCATTTTCACATATGATGTTTATTTTATTAAGTTAGCATTTGTTGTTCTTTTCGCTTAAATTTACAGTTGCTGTTCCTTTTGCTTAATTCTGCAATTGTTGTTCCTTCTCAATTTACAGTACTTAGATGTTTCCTTCTAGCAGATTAAATAGTCATTCATAGATCAATTTATTAAGCACTTTCACAAATTCAATTACTATTTCTTAGTTAGATTGATTCAACAATTTAGCTAAATGCCTTTAATTCACAACATATTATAGATCATATTTCAATTCTGTTGAACATAGATTTTATCTTCAAAGTTTTAATGAATGTGAGAGGAATTTGATTGTTGATAAACTCATATTTTAACTACATGATTTTATCCTCTACAACTATCTGCATAGACTTTGTTGATATTATTGAAATAAAAGACGAATCCTCAGGTTGATAAATTAATGTTAAACTAAGGTTGTTTTAGGACATCTTTAGAGACCAATACCTAGCACACACAATAGGGCGCTCTCTGACCAAAAAAGATAGCGCATAAGAAGTGTGCACCAAATTACAACTCTCCAAGTAATGCGTTGTGAGTGAATTAAATGATCCTCAGTGGGGATATATCTCTCTAATATATACATCACCCAAATCAACGAATAGGCATGTCTATTGACACAATAGGGTCGAATTGTACAACTCAATAATACAATTAGTCTTTTACATAATATTATTTGTCTTTACTGTTAGAAAAACAAGATCGTGGAGCAATAAAATAAAAAAAATGCGGAAATAAAATACAGAAGATACACAGTACAATAGAGACACAGATATACGTGGTTCACCCAGTGTGGGTTACGTCCACCAAAGAAATTGCCAGGTCCTTTCTTTCTTATTATCCAACAATCGAAGAGATACAACCTACAACAAACCCGCTGTAACTTCCTCTTCTTTCTCTCACAGTCTCCTATCTTATAATGCAATATTCATTATCATACTTAGCCGCAATACATTTCCCTCATAAAAGAGGGTTTCCTTCTAGGGAAAAAAACCCTAACATAATTTCTACCGTTAGATCTGCGACCTTATAAAGAACGGGCCATATTTAGAATGAAATTACCCACAGAGGGGGTAACCCCCCTCTGCACTCCCCCACGTGGAAGAGTGTACATTCTTCTAGGGTGTAAAGTCTTAATGGGGTATAAACACAGCTGAAAACAAAGACCTCTGAATATGGAAGATAATCAGGCTCCACAACCAACATTTACACAGTAGGGTCGACTTGTACCCTTCACAATACAAATTAGGGTTTTACAATAGTATTACTATTTGAAAATATATCAAGGGGTCTCACACACATCCTCTAGTTCTCTACCACTAGGGACAAGTCCACATGTGCTCAACCATAAGGGACGTCACTCTCAAACAGATCAAATTAACTAAATCCATAGGAGTACGAACTGGAGAGCCATCTCAAGTTGACTAAACTAAGTTCATAGGAGTACGACAGGATACCATCTCAAGTCATCTCAACTCAGTCCAAAGGAGAACAACAAGATACCAACACAAGTCATCTCAACTTACTATAGAGGAGCATGACTCACCTATCACATAGGCGTTCTCATAGATCATCTCAAATCAGTCTAGAGGAGTATGAATCACCTATCACATAGGCATTCTCACAGATAATCTCAACTAAGTCCATAGGAGTACGATCTGGAGAATGTCTCATGAAGCTGCAATCATTAACACTCCCTCTCAACTAGGGATGCATTCTCCACCAGGCCAAGTCTCTCACAGAAGTACTCAAACTTCGTCCTAGAAAATGGTTTGGTGAAGACATCTGCAACTTACTCGTGTGTAGAAATGTACTGCACATGTACTTCTTTCCTCTACACCATATCTCTAATGTAATGGTATTTGATCTCAATGTGTTTAGATTTATCGTGAAACACATGATTCTATGAGATCCTTACACAACTCTGGTTATCACAATGGATAACGGTGGAATCCATTTCATGTCCAAATAAGTCTTCAAGAATATTGTGAATCCACACTGCTTCGCAGACTGCCACACATAATGTAATGTACTTTTCTTCTGCGGTAATCAAAACCATAGAAGTCTGTTTCTTGCTGCACCCGGAAACCATGGCAGATCCCAAAGTAAAAAAATAACCAGAGGTTCTCTTAAGGTCCATTGCGCTCCCTTCCCAATCTGCATCGGCATATCCCTGCAATCTCATGTCTACACGGGAGGCATATCTCATTCCATAACCAATTGTGCCTCATAAATATCTCAACACATGCTTCACTGCTATACAATGTGTCTATGTCGGCTGACTCATAAACTGGATGAGTACACTCATTGCATATCATATACAAAGTCTGGTGTTAACCAGATACATCAATGATCCAATCAGTTGTCTGTAAATATGTGGATCAATCTCGCCTGAATCAGAAGAAGTCTCATTCAGTTTCTTCAGATTCATCACCATCGGTGTAGCCATGGGCTTGCAGTCTATCTTCTTGAATTTCTTGAATATATACATTGTGTATTTCCCTTGAATCAGGAGAATCTCATCAGTCCTCTGCCACACTTCTAGTCCCAAAAAGTAGTGCATCATACCAAGGTCCTTCATATTGAATTCATAAACCAATGCACGCTTTCATTTAACGATAAGGCTTTTTGAACTGGTGAGGAATAATTCATCAACATATAGGACCAAAATCAGGAACTTGTCACCAACAATGTTGTAGTATAGGTTGGGATCAAGAACACTCTTGCTGAATCCCAAACTCATCAAGTATCCATCAATATTCTCATACCATGCACGAGGTTCCTGTTTTAGTCCATACAGAGCTTTCTTCAACTTGCTCACATGAGACTCCTTCTCATGTATCACGAATCCATCTGGCTTCTCGATGTAAAATTCTTCCTCAATTTCTCCATTGAGAAAGGTTGTATTCACATCCATATGATGTAGTATCCAACCCATGGATGCGGCAAGGAAAATAATCGTACGGATGTAAGTGTATTGGGAAATAGGAAAAAATGTCTCCTCATAATCTATTCCCTCCACCTAAGAGAATCCTCTAGCCACAAATATCGCTTTGTACTTCTCGACACTTCCATCAGCTTCATGTTTTATCTTATAGATCCACTTGGAAGTCACTACATACTTCCCTTTCGGTCTTGGAGCAATATCCCACACATCATTGTTCATGATGGAATCATACTCTTCGGTCATGGAATCTTTCCAAACTTGCTGACCTGTTGCTTTTCCATGACAAGACGACTCAGTATCAATGATGTGGCTCATAGCTGAAACATAAATAAAAAATATCTATGGTCTCTTGCTCTCTTGGAATGTACCATGAGGAGTTGCATGTCCCTTTGCCTCCTGCAGAGTCTGTCGAGCCCATGCAGTCCTCTTCTGGCCTAATGGAATGTCTCTGGGAACATCAACTGGAGCTATGGGATCAACTGGATCAACTGGATTAGTAATTGTCTCCCTTTGGACTGCGGAAGGGGGAGAAGGTACTATCTCTTCTTTCTTCTCACTATCAATCTCCATATGAGATTCTCTGGATCTTTGGAAGGTTATCTCTTCCTCAAAGGTGACATCTATGCTAACCTCAATTTGTCTCTGACTAGGGATGTAGATTCTGTATGCCTTCAAATATTTATTGTACCCCAAAAATGTACCCTTTCTTCCTGAAGGGTCTAGCTTGGTCCTCTTTTCCTTGGGTACATGAATGTGTATTGGACACCCAAATATCCTGAAGTGTCCAACCTCAGGCTTCACTCCAGTGAAAGCTTCTTCGAGAGTCATGTTTTTTAGAATCTTATGAGGACTCATGTTCTGAACGTACACAACTGTCATGGATGCCTCTTCCCACAAAATCATTGGTAGATTTTGATCATGTATCATCGCTTTGGTTTCCTCAACAATGGATCTGTTATTCCTCTCTTAAAGCCCATTCTATTGAGGGTTATAAGGAACGATGTACTCCCTCTTGATCCCTACCTCAATACATAAATCAATTAAATCCATGGAGGTGTACTCTCCTCCATTATATGATCTCAACACCTCGATCTTCCTCCCAGTCTAGTTCTCAACCTGAGCTCTAAACTCTTGAAATATCGCAAGGAATCCATCCTTGGTCTTCAAGAAGTAAATCCACTTATTCCAAGAGTGATCATCGATGAAGAACACATAGTACAAGTATCCGTTCAAGGAAGAAACAAACATGGGTCCACAAACATCTATATGTATCAAGTTCAATATCCCCTTGGATCTAATGTCACTACTTAGAAAGGACCCCTTGACATTATTTCCAAGAGAACAACCTCTACAAATTCCATTATGCTCGATATGTATCTCTGGAAGTCTTGTCACCATATTCCCTAGAGCGGGAAGGGATATGTAATGTAAATGAGAAAGTATCCTATGCCATATCTCTCTTAAGTTGATAGTATCATGTAACAAGGCATGGACTGGTCAGAAAGTCAATCTGTACAAACTGTTTTATCGAACACCAATCACCCGGGAAAAATCCATGCGTGAGTTCTTGTGCCATGCAATAAATTTTCCTTCAGAGAAAATAACCTTGTAGCCTTTATCCTCTAAGGAATAAATAGAGATAAGGTTCCTTTTCATCCCAGGTACATATAGTACCTCACTTAATTGAAATGGTATGTCAGAATCTAGTTGGAAGGAAGAAGATCCAACTCCCTTCATAGTATATCTGGCATTATCACCAAGTACAACATGCATACGAGACTCTTTCTGTACAAGATATGTAAGATGTTCTCTATATCCAATCATGTGTATGGAAGCATCACTGTCAATCAACCAAATATCACTATCAGTAGGAACTGTACCTGAGAGTGCTGAAATGAAGAAGAACGTCTCATCCCTCTGAGGTGGTTCTGAATCAACATCGATAATGGAGGCATGTTGTCTTCCTTTCTTCTTGGTAGGACGATTTCTTGCAATGTGTCCATACTTGTCACATCTAAAACATTGAATCTTTGATATGTCTTTTCTTTGTTCATGACCTGGAGTTGCTGGAGTTTTCTTGTCATTGAATTATTTGCTAAGACTTCTTCTTTTTCTTATTCCTTTCTTTGCATGAGATCAAGGGCTTGATTTTCATCATGATGGGAGTCTTGCATGCCTCTGGCTATAAGTCTGGTTTCCTCCTGAGTTCAGTCTTCCCACAGATGATCAAACTGAGGTAAATCTTCTCTTCCACAGATACTTTGAATGAATGGCTCCCAATGGCTTGGAAGAGAATTAAGAGTAACCATGATAAGCTCTCTGTCTGTTATGGTTTATCCAATGGCACCTAACTGATCTCTGATCTCTAAAATATTCATGAATAAGGTAGCAGTGTTTTCATATTTCGTCATCTTGAGATTTTGAAGTTGGTGTTTCAATGTAAGAGCTCTGTTAGTTTTTTTGCTCTCAAACATATTATTCAACACATCATACATTAGATAATCTGTCTTTAAGGTAGAAATGCGAGGTAGGAGATGATCTCTTACTAAGTAGATTATTATCTTCCTAGCTTTGACATCATCTATCTTCCATTTAGCCTTCTCTTCATCGGTTGTTGTTTCTGGTAGAGTTACTTCTATCAACTTGAATAGGCCACTCTCTTCTAGAGTGACGTGTAATATTGACTTCCAAGAGATGAAGTTGCTTGATACATCAAGCCTATCTTCCACAAAAGTTCTGTTCCTCATGGCTTGCAGATTCTTCACAAACCCTAACGACTAGGCTAGAAACCCTAGCTTCAGAAACCTGATGTTTTTCAAGAGGAAGTCTATAGGAGGTTCGTTGGAATTATGACTTCCAAAAAGAATCCATAGAGAGTCAAAATAACCCCAGGAAATTGCAAAAAAATACCCCAATGACTTGCTGAAACCCTAATTGTTGATTGCAAAAGTAGGAGGGCGATTTGCAAAAGAATGAGGGAGATTTTCTGGAAAGTATAGTTGGCTTGTTTGAGGAGGTCAACGCTTGTGCAAAGTCTTCTTCAGGTGTGCTGCTCTGATACCATGTTGAATTTTTAATGGTTACTCAAGCACATGTAGTTTCTTTTCAATTTAGCATGAACTTGAACCATAAAGAATGCAACAACACAAAATAAAATAGATGCAGTAAACCAAGATCACAAGAGTAATAACCATGCACAAGACACAATAAGTTATCTTGGGAAAACCCTTCTCAAACAAGGGAAAAACCCAACAAACCTTTGCTATATTTCCAAGAGAATAAACCCTCTCCACCGAAAATATGGGTTCCAACAAAGGTGGCCCTCAAGACAAAACTATAACGCACACATTAAGGTGCTCTATGACCATGAAAGATATTGCATAAGAAGTGCACACCAAATTACATCTCTCCAAGTAATGCGTTGTGAGTGAATGAGATGATCCTCAATGGGGATCTATATCTCTAAAATATACATGACCTAAATCAACGAATAAACATGTTTATTGGCACAATATGGCCAACTTGTACAACTCAATAATACAATTAGTATTTTACATAATATTAATTGTCTTTACACAGTAGGGACAACTTGTACCCTTCACAATACAAATTAGGGTTTTACAATAGTCTTACTCTTTAACAATATAGAAAGGGGTCTCACACACATCCTCTAGTGCTCTACCACTAGGGACAAGTCCACATGTGCTCAACCACAAGAGACGTCACTCTCAAACAAATCAATTCAACTAAATCCATAGGAGTACGAACTAGAGAGCCATATCAAGTCGACTCAACTAAGTCCATAGGAGTACAACATGATACCATATCAAGTCATCTCAACTCAGTCTAGAGGAGCACGACAAGAGACCAACACAAGTCATATCAACTCAGTCTAGAGGAGTATGACTCACCTATCACATATGCATTCTCACAGATCATCTCAACTAAGTCTAGAGGAGTACGATCTGTAGATTGTCTCATGAAGTTGCAATAATCAACAATATATAACTGTGACTCCTCCGTCTGATTGATTCTTCATACTTAGTCAAAATTTTAAATTTCATCTTGCTCAGCGGGACATAATGTTACCTCTCTGCCATACCCACCGGCCTGCCATACTTCATTACCTTTGTGATGTCTCAACACATAGTCAAATTTTAAACTCCACCACAGGCCACGATAATTTCATGGTTCTTTCATACATACCCCCAATCCTCTTTATTTGACCGATTCCCTATACTTAGTCAATTTTTCGAAATCTCACCGCGGGTTCGAGAGTTTGCGCTCATTTTGTTATTTCTCAACATACACCCAATTCTGCTCCCTCACCATTCTCATATCCTTTCATTTCATTATCCCGATTCTTCGCTGCCTTGCGATAATCCAAGTCCTATCCTGTCACTCTCCCCAATATACATTTAATGAAAATCTCACAGAAACATCAAATGGGTTAGCTATTAAAAGACCATTATTTATAGAAATTTTCTCAAGACAGAAGGTTCAAAGATTTATTCCAATTATATTTGAATAATAATCTCTAACTTTGCACAATTCCCTATTCGACAAAGGTTCAAAGAAGTTGGTTATTGAAAAGGTTAATTCAAAAAATAAAAAAGTTCAAGGAAAATTGAGCTTGGAACTCGACCTTAATGGAGTTCCACCATCTAAAATTGTACAGATTCATGAAGCTACGAGTGAAGCCTTAAAGATTTCAGTTGGAGAAATGGAAAATGAAAATGCCACCCTAAAAAAAATAATTAAATAATTAGAGAGCACTTTGATGCCCCCACCTATATTTGTCAACGCAATTACTACAATGCAACCCTGGAAGAGTTTTGATGTAATGCCATAATAGAGTGTGAGACCGAGAGGAACATTGAGCCTACTCACTGCTTTCAGAAGTTATGTTGGAGAAAACATTAAGAAAAGAACGTCTCTTATTCTTGAGGCATGGGAATTGGAAAATAATTTTGTTTTTTTGGGATCAAGAATAACAAATTTCAGACAATACCTTCAATCCGATCTTGAAAATGACGAGGAATTATATAAGGGATTTGGTTCCACCTTTGTTGCAAAAGTATCAAGTATGAGTGAGTTCATAAGAAAAGAAGAGGACTTACCTTTTGCAGTCCGCACAAAAAAACTCAAAGCATGTTGGATAAAAAAAGTAAAGTGCCTAAGGGAAATTTTAGTTGATTGTGACACCATAAGTGTTTAAAAAAGGGAATTATATTTAAAATTGATTGAATTAGATTTGACCAGATCAACTGGTGATGTGGAGAACCCACCTTTAATATTAGATTCAATGCTTTTGTCAAAGGAACAATTTGAAGAAAAAATGGAATTGTTGAAGACTCCATCTGTTGAGAGATTTAATAGCCTGACCGAGTACTCAGAATTAGAAGTGGAAATTTGGTTGGTTATTTATGTAAAAAAAAATGAAGATATTGAGGATACATTACACCAACTTTCAATGGACTTTAGAAATATTTAAAATTCGTTATTTGACATAAAAGTAAGGAAAGAAATACTTGTTGCACCAATGAGAGATTATATTGAAATTTGGTTAAAGAATGCCTTAACTAAAATAACAAAACCAGATCAAGAAGAGGTAGTTTCAACTGGTCACAGAATTCTAGCCAAGGAGATTACAAAAGAAACCTCAACAAGCAGATAATGAGAGAGAGAATCCATCACACTAAATAAAGAAAACTGATCACATTTCATAATTCCCTATCTTTCACACTTCTCGTTTAGAAATCACCTAGTTGTGTATTTTCATTCCATGGGAATCCATAAATGATATCTGATCATTTTATTTTTCTTCTACCAGGTCCATCCCTGTTCTACTTTCTTTTATGGTCCACGAGAACCCCATCCCAATCCATTTGGACGAACACAATCCTTTTATTTATTTGTAAAACAAGCTAGTATTTTTGAAACTCCCAAGATAACTACTTTGTGGTGTAACTTTAATGATTTATCAAACTCTGAGTTTATGAGCACAAGATTTTTGAAGTGCACCTATGATATTCACTTCAATTTTGAATGAAATACTCTTTTAAATTTCTCTATATTGTGGACTTGTATCTTTCTTTCGTATGAATGTGATCAAATTTTATTACACTGTGATGGATGTGAGAAATGTCTTGTTTTTATATTATGGTTTATTTATTGTTGTATAATATCCTATATATATTTTATTTTAGTTTGTAAAAGATTCCTGCTCCCTTTTCCCAGGAGATTTTCTTTTTGAATGTATACTTTAATCTTTTCTTTACATTTTGAAAGCAATAAATATTGGGGTTTCTTTTTAGTATTCCCCTATTTGGAATATTAATTCCAGAACAAGAAGCTATATATTTCAGACTATAACAAAGAAGTACCACCTCTATAAAAACACATGGGTATTTTATCCTCGGGAGATTGCTATTTGGATCTTGATCAATTTGAACATCAACATTTTTTGCGACCATACTAGGGAGAACAAAATGTTGGTTTCTATTAACGCTTGAATCCGTTAGGACCGAAATGAAAACCTCATGAGGATGCAAATCCTCCTACATTTTTATAGAGGTGGTACTCCTCTGTTTGAAATTTATAAATGTGGGAATTTTAAAGAAGTTCGTCAAAGGAAAGTAAGATAGATATAACAGAAAATGAACAATATTTTTCTTTTTCTTTTAAAAAGAGAGTTCTCGAAATGGACCAGGAAACACAAACATTCATACATTTAAAGGAAATAAACATAACTTCCTCACATCCATCATAGTAGGGATAAATATTTCTGATCACATAAAAACTAAAAGAAAATGATCCGTATACATAAGAGAACTTTGACAGAATAGTACATGGGAAACTCAAATGGAGATAACGATAGATCAACCTCAAATAATTTATATTCAGAAAAGCTGGGTTACAAGTAGAATCAAGATTGTTCCCAAAATAACTCTCTTGGAATTTCAAAAAAATATATAGTTCAATACATATTCTATGAAATTAAAATGCATTTGTCATAATGACTGGGATTGGGGATGCTGCGGACCATAAAGCAAATATGTAAGAATGAAGCTCGTAGAAAGAAGAAAGTGGGGGACGGAAGGAAACACGACCTGGAAAGAAGAAAAAGGAAAATATCAGTCTCTGATTAAACCCTTCTATTTAAAGAGGTGGAGTAACTGGATGAAGAGCTTGATAAAGACAGAAAGATGTGATCAATATGAACTTACTGTTAGCACTAGAATTCACCTCTGGATTGAAGCAAAGGTAATCCTAGTACCCATCAATTTTATGTCACAATGAATAAATTTAAGGGGGGTCTAATGGACACAGACTCAGGATAATATCGCTTTAACTCGGAAAACTAAGATAGTATGCACAGGTAGATGAGGTCTTGATCTAACTTCAGTCATTAAGTTGTAGTAGGGGTGAGTAGGATGAAGAACTTGAGGAGAAAATGTAGAGGTCTACTATGGACATCTGATCTTCTAGCAACCTAAGGAGGAAAAGCTTCAAATACAAGATCCTCTTGAATCCAAAACTTCAGGAAACTGGAGACACTATAACAATACTGCAATCAAACATACATCACAATAATATTACAACAACTCGACTGGATCATCCATGCCCGAGCCTTCAATATCAGAAGAAAAAGAGATGAAAAGAAAGATGACTTTCGTTAAACAAGAAGTCTAAAATGGAAACACATAACCAGAGAACCAGAGGCTTCATTAAAACTCTACAAATCGGGAGTGTTGTTCAACCATCGAACCTAACAAAATATCAAAACCGAGTATTTATACTCAGAACAACTCACCACCACTAGGAGTGTGACCTGGCTATTGCAATCAAATCTTTGCGTCTGCATCCTCTTCTGTCAGTTTTCTCTTACATTCTTCTGTCAGACACGAGTTCAAATCAGTATGGGCTTTGCAGGGGAATCCATTGACAGGGGAACTTTGGGCTGACAGTCTGCCTCCAAGGCCAGTCCTTCCATGCTTTCCATTTATGGGATGAGACGAGGTTTCAACCACCTCCCCCATTTTCACTAACTACCTTCATTGGGATCGAGACGAGGCCCGACACCCATGAATTCTCCAGGCAATGCTCATGATTCCTTCAAGTCAATCCCGACGCCTCGAGACCACGCAGATATTCTTCTACGAATAATACAAGTGCTTTTGGCCTTTGGCACAACTCCTCTCCATTGCTTCATTTGACCTCAGACCATGACCTCACACTTATCCCATATGCAACTTCAGGATTTTTCATTTCGACAGTCTTCACTCCACTTGATTCCAAATATCCCAATGCTCAAACTTGTGAAATGGCCCACCCAGGTCGACGATCGAGCCTTTCTTTGAATTTGATGGCCATGATCATCTCCTCGAATAACCTCAATTGCTAGATGGTCAAAAAGCACTTACCCTTCTTTATGACCCCACTTCCATATGACCATGGGTTGTGATCGTGGGCACAACTCCTAGGCGCTTCGTGATTTTTCACTTTGTAGATTTGCACCATGCTCCATGTTGAAACCTCTGACTCGTGAAATCACGAATTCTCGGATCAGGCGCCATGCGTCCCTTTGAATTGAATGACGTAAATAAATATTGACATTTCAGAACTTCAGACCTTTGACATTTCGTGACTTGGGAAATCTGCGCATTCCTCACTTCAGCCTTCCCGAAATGACTTTCTTAGCGGTTCAGATCTGGTGCCACACGTCCCGCTGGATCAGACGGCTCCTACTGATTTAAGATTTCGGGAGTTGAGATCCTTTTCAAACAGCTTTAACAACGCTTCAAACTCCCGATTTCCGTGATTGTTATTCACCGCTGATCTCTGAACTTGCTCACTCGATCCAAGTCCATCTCAGACCTCTCTAAGTGTTGCGCTTTGTACTTATGGTTGTAGCCTTTGTAAACAAGTACTTGGATGACTGGATGAGGGCTCAGGGAAGCAAAAGGATCAGTGACAGAGGTAGAGAGGGAAGTGACCAACCTTAGGGAAAACCAAAAATCTTAGGGACGAGGCTTATCCGGAAAAATAACAAGGAAAAAACTGGTCACTCAAACAGATGAATGAAAACAAAAGAAAAACTACAAGGCGAAAGGGAAATACTTAAGACTGGGTCTGCGAAAAGGAGAGGGAGAGAACCAAACTACTGACTTCGGTAAAAACCACAAACCCACAAGACTCTAACAAGTTTATGTGATAACACTTACTATGATGGTATCTCATCTGTTATTTTTTGTTTTGTTTTCCTTTTTATTGTCTTCTTTGACGGTTACAAGAACTGTCTCAATTGTTTCTTTCCTTTTTTAATAAAAGTTTTTAAATAAACTTTTATTTTCACAATTTAATTAATTTCCCACAAAAATAGGACGAATGTAATTTAAAACCATTTTTTTAATCATGTAAACCACTTCTGATGTGATCTTCATTGTCTTAGCTTTCCAATGATATAAAATTTATCCAAATCTGTCGCTTGGATATCAAGATATGAGCTCGTGAAGTTGAGTTGTCACACATGCCCATTACAAATGTAGCTGACTGATATTTTAATTTCTGAGGAAAACGTAGCAACCTTCATCCTTTGAAACCTATACCATCATCTTATACGTTGAAATACCTTTCCAACGGTATAAATTTTGCGCGATTCCTACACCCAGAGCTCAAGTTATGGCCTCTGGAAGATCGTGACTCAACCATCATTAATCAAAATTCGTGGACAAATCTGGACCCTTGATTAAATTTCGTCCCATCATTAATATATAGCCATGTGTCTTTAATTAATGGCTTCTATGTGGCACTCCTCAATAGGCTTAAACACATTTACATGTCATACAGAGAAATTTCGGCACATATAAGGTTACATGTGGATATTTTATGTATAAAGTGGAAAAGTTAAAGGTGAATATTATAATAGTAATAATGTTTCATGAAAATGAGTTAAGTGTATGAAGCACGAGAGTGTAGGAAAGGGAGGAAAGGGTAGAAATGTAGGTGGTAAAGAAGGGTTGGTGGGTTGGGAAGTGAGGGGGAGGGAAATATTTTAGGTGAGGTAGGGGGGTAATTTGTAGGTGGAGGAGATGAGGGGGGTGTAATTTGTAGGTGGTGGAGAAGGATTGGCGGGTTGGGAAGTGAGGGTGAGGGAAATATTTGAGTTATGGCGAGTCCGACTGACCGCCATAACTCAAATAAATGTTAAGTATGGGATGAGTGAGGGGTGAAGAAATGGAGAGAAGGGGGTAGGGTGATTTTGTCGGGGAAAAACATGAGGGGGATGAAGAGGTGAGGGAGTTATGGTGAGTCCGACCGATTGCCATAACTCAATAAAATTTAAGTAGAGGAGAATGACATGTGCCCACGAGAAATTCCATGAATATTTTTTATGGGTTTTGAACCCAACACAAGAATATTTTCAAGGGTCTTGAAGACAAAAATATTTAAAAGCGCTTCCAAAAGATTATCTCTATTCCACATGTAAGAGGCGCCCTTTTCTGCTTTAAACTTCAAACCTGGATATCTAGAGCATATGAATTTAGATTTCCGATCTGAAAAATGCGTGTCGAAGCTGAGACCAAGGAATATACAAGGAACTTATAATAGTTCAAAAATTTTCACCTTCTGATATCATTTTTTTTTTATAAATCTAAAGGAGGAAAAATATAGATGACCAAATTTTGGTCAACAATTTTGCAGAGCATAATCTTGATGACTCAACCAAAACCTAATCAACCTCAGTTACAAGTTGGTCTCAGAAATCAAGGAAGTGTATTGCATCACTTGTATGACTTAGTATTGAAAACAACAAAAAGTCAAGAAGATCTTGAAATATCGTGGGAAACCCTTCCTCGAGAGGAAGAAATAGAGATAGCGTTGAGACAAAGAAGAATGGTGTGAATCCAAAAAAAACTAGAATCTTATAAAGGCCCACTAACAAGGAAAATAAAAAAATTAAAGCTTCATGAAGTTGGTGAAATTTCTATAACATAGATAAAAAGAACCCTAGTTATGGGGGACATAGAAGAAAGAAACGACATTCTTGAGAATTGAGAAGAAAGACAAACGATCCCAAGAAAAAAGGCTAGGTCTAGCCCACTCAATTTGCCAGGAGAACAACACACGTTACTGATTCTTCCTCAAGGAGTTTTACTATTTTTTTCAGGAGGAAGAGTTATGGATACAAAGAGACTTTGATCTAGGTGGATATCGGTGGCAACCCACCTATTCCACTGTCTAAAAGAACAATTACCATTTTGACGGTTGTTTTACAGTTTTTTGTGTCCCAAACTTTAGGGGCTATTTTGAGGCCCTAAACGACATTTTTTGCGCTCGACAACACCTAACATTTAGTTGAAGGTAGATACTAGGTTGAAAATAATATATACTCATCGGATATAATTTTCCAATGGTGTATTGAGCGCCCAAAACATAGATCGTATGCAAAATTTATGCCCTAGGGAAATTGACATATCAACTACCCCCATCAGGGCCCACAAACCTTTTGGAATTTAGTCTCTTGGGGTTAGGGTTTTGGATGTTTAGGGTTTTATCATTTATGTTTTATGTTAAAAATTCATTTGGAGCCTCATTGTACTCATATTCTTGTGAATGACCATAGCCATCGCATCTCTTCTCAAAGATAAGCTGCCACCATTCGAGCAAGTTTGTTTCAGTCTACATTTTTACAGTTTCAACAAGTTCTATTTATTAATAGAAGTCAAGTTTTACTGTATCTATGTGTCTCTTTTCTATACATATGTATTTCATTTTGTTCCATTTATAAATCCAAATTAGTGGTATCAGAGTGGTCCACTCTTTATTAGTTTCTCTGTGCATGTCCGCAATGAGATCAGGGTACAAGGAGTTGGGACTCGAAGTAGTTGAGCCCTTGCAACACCGTCACCTTTGATCACAATGACTTCCCATGGTGGAAGAAAAGAGAGACGATGGAGAAGGATATCCTTTTAAACTATTGCTCGAGGAATCCCTCGTGCGACCAAGGAACAAGATTATGGATAACTTTGCACAGACCCTTTGATGACTACCAACATGTGACACATCTTCATCAAGCGACCACTTTGGAGGTGCCTCCCCCTTCAAGGTACAATTCAATTTTGATATCCCCTTATTTGAAGGCCAGATAGATGCATATGCTATAGATAAATGGTTGAATTTGCTAGAAGAGTATTTTTCAATCCATAATTTTTCCAATAGAGAAAAAATTACCTTTGCGCTTCTTAAGAATGTCAAGGATTGGTGGGAGACTTAATGTGAGCACACAAACACTGAAGAATATGCAATATTTTTAGTGGAACCCACTTGGGATTATTTCAGGGATGTTATTAAGGAACAATACTACCCTTTTGGAAGCTATGATGACCAGTATACGAAATGGACCACACTGCGATAGGAAAGGGACTAGATAGTACTAGAGTTCACAAATATCTTCCATACATTGTGCACCAAGCTTGGTATCAAAGAAACCGATAGAAATTTAGTACTCAAGTACCGCGACTGCCTGCATAGATACATCCAAACAAAAATGGATTTTCTGGACATCTCATCATTGGGCGCGGCTTATCGATATGCTGTCAAAATCGAGCAGAAATTTAAACAGAAGAAGTAGGAGTTTGGATCTGCAAATTTCTCACACCAGAAGCATGGAAAAGGTGGCCCCAAACCACAAAAAAAAGGACAGAGAAAGGATGGACCCCCTCAAGACAATGAGTCTAATCCGTAAACAAATAAGGGTAATGAGAAGATGAAGAAAGACACTGGGAAGTGGTGTGAATAACCTAAAATCCCCTAGCATAACATTGATAAATGTCGCTCAAAGTAGTCGTTGGTGGCCGAGATGAAAACCTCAGAGTCAGAGGTAGGTTCCGATTCTGAATCAAATCCAGACAAGGGGAAGTAGATCATTGATGTAGAACCCACTGCCACTATCTCTACCACCAAGTTCTATCCAAGTGAACTAGAAGAACCATAGGAAAATGAACGCCTTTTTCACTCTCATATGTGGGTGAAGGGTGCTTCACTGCATTTCATTATCGATAGAGGAAGTAAAAATAACTTGATCTCAACAGAGGTCATCAAGTGGTTGTACCTGCTGACAACAACACACCCGCATCCATACACCATCAAGTGGCTCCGCCAGGGAAGATATATCTGCGTCAGGAAACAATGTCATCTTCCCTAATACATCAAGCCCTTCAAGGATGAGGTATTGTGTGATATTTCCCCCCTTGAAGTTTGTGGTTCTCTTTTAGGCCAACCATACTTGTGGAAACAACATGTTGTATATGATTCTAGACCTCATAATTTTATTATTACTTTGTGTAGACAATTGTATATGGCACCAGAGGTAGCTGCGCCTACCACTATTTCTTTGCTCTCTGCTAAGAAATACAAAAAGGTCATTTCCAAGACCAAGAAATTTTTATTCTTCATGATTTTCTCTAAAAGATAACATAATGTCGCAACCACATCCATGGCCTTTGCATATGGCCTCTCGATGCAACAAAATCAAGTGTAAAATATTGTGGAAGAATACAAAGACATCTTCTCCTCACCCACTGGGGTACCGGTGCCCTGTCAGGTCAAGCATTCAATCAATCTAATCCCCAGTGCACCTCTACCCAATGGGACAATCTATCATCACTCTCTGATGGAAAATGAAGAAATCAACCGAAAGATCCAAGATATGCTTCAAAAGGGGCACATCCGACCCAACTCCTCATCATGTGGGAGCCCAATTGTACTCATGCAGAAGAAATATGGGACTTGATGACTCTACATTGATTACATGGCCCTAAACAAAAGCACAATCAAGAACTGATACCCAATTCCACGAATTGATGACTTTCTTGACTAGCTCAAGGGAGCCAATTTTTTCAGTAAGACTGACCTGAAGTTTGGCTACCACTAGGTCCCAATAGAAAAAACTGATGTATGGAAGACTACTTTAGAGTCCAAAGAATGTCTTTTCAAATGGCTAGTTATGCCCTTTGGTTTGACAAATTCTCCAACAACTTTCATGATATTGATGGACGATATATTGTGGCCTTTCACCAATTCTTTTGTGGTGGTATATCTGGATGATATCCTCATCTTCAACAAGAATTGGGCAGAACACTTGCAACATATTCAATAGGTCCTTCACACTTTGTGACAACAAAAACAATATGCTAACTTGGAAAAATGCTCCATCGACTTGAAAAGTGTCCAATAACTAGGATACATTGTTGATGAGAATGTTGTGCATGTGGATCCAATAAAGATCCAAGACATTTGTGACTGTCTAACCCTGACCACACTAATTGAGCTTCGAAGTTTCTTAGACTTGCCAACTTCTATCGTAGGATCATGTTGGGATTCTCCCATATTGCATGGGCCCTCATCCAAGTGACCAAGGGTGGTGGCAAGGAAAATTTTGTGTGGGGGAAGTCACAACAACAAGTGTTTGATGATCTGAAAAATCGCTTGTGCTAAGATCCAATACTCTCCTTACCTGATCTGCAACAATGTTTTGAGATTGAGATCGATGCCTCAGACTATGTTGTGGGCACAATTCTCACTCAACACGGTCATCCAATGGCATATCATAGTGAGAAAATATCACATGTCATTTGTAAGTACCCCACCTATGACAAAGAGATGTATTCCATTGTACAAGCCTGTCGATAATGGAAGCACTACATTCTCAAGAAGGAGACAATCATATACACTGATAAAAAGCCTCCCTAGTTCATGTAGACACAAGGAAAATTGAAGAATGTCTGCCATCAAAAGTATTCCACATAATTGCATTTTTTCTATCTCAACATCAAATATAAGACTAGGAGAACCAATCATGTCGCTGACTTCCTCAGTCAACCTTCAGTTGCAACCTTAACCACAATGCTCCACTCCTGTGGCCATGAGACATTTGAGTGGCCCAAACTCTACAAGAGTGATCTATACTTCACTACCACTTACCATATGTTGGGCACATGCCTGACTGCCACTGACTTTCATCTTTAGGAGAAATTTTTATTCCATCCGAGCCACCTATGTGTTCCTTCAAGTGAGTGTGTGAAGCTGATTTGGGAATCTCACTACAGTAGGATGGTAGGACATTTTGGCATGGAAAAGACCGTGGAATTTCTACATAAGTATTTCTGTTGGACGAAACTGATTTCACCAAGTATATCAGGTCTTGCACTGCCTGCGCCATTTCCAAACCAACCACTAAGAAACAAGGCATGTGCACCCCTTTTCCTACTACCAACAGACCATGGGAATCCATCTTGATGGAATAAATGTCGAGCCTTCCTTCATCCAAGAAGGGAAATGATTGTGTTTTTGTGGTGGTTGATCGGTTTTCTAAGATGACCATCCTAATAGCTTGCAAGAATAATATCACAACGGAGTCCACTGCCAAGCTTTTATTCAAATGAGTGTGGGTATACTTCAAGATACCATAGACCATCATATCAAATCTGGATAAAATGTTCCTAAGAACATTATGGTTCAACCTCTGGTCACTTTTGGACACCAAGCTCACCAAATCCACCACCTTTCACCCCCAAATTGATGTCCAGACAATGGTCATCAACAAAATGATCGTGCATATCTTGTGCATGTACAACTCCAAACATCTATGCACATGGGATGAGAGTATCCTCTATGTTCAAAACAACTACAACAAAGCCCTTCATAGCTCGATCAACCACCGTCCCTTTTGCTTGGGGTTGGGATTTCAACCATTGGTTCCTGTTGATGTTGCATTGCCCCTTGCATCCACATAGGAAGAATCATCCCATGCTCAATCCGAGGCCAACACAACCACCAATTTTATTGAACGGATTCAACATGTTAGAAAAACAGGATCACAGAGCAATAAAATAAAACAAATGCGGAAATAAAATACAAAAGATACACAATACAATAGAGACACAGATATACGTGGTTCACCTAGTGTGGGCTACGTCCACCAAAGAAATTTTCAGGTCCTTCCTTTATTATTATCCAACAATCGAAGGGATACAACCTACAACAAACCCGCTGTAACTTCCTCTTCTTTCTTTCACAGTATCCTATCTCAGAATACAATATTTGCAATCATACCTAGCCACAATACATTTCCCTCATAAGAGAGGGTTTCCTTCTAGGGAAAAAAACCTTAACATAACTTCTACCATTAGATCTGCGACCTTATAATGAACGCTACAAATTTACAATGAAATTACAATATACTTTTACAAGGCAATTTTTCCTTCGGGGGATTCACCCCCGAACCCCAATCGGGGGACGCTGCCCCCGAACCCTCACGAAGCCCCCACTTTCCCTCGGACCGCCCAGCCGGGGGAATAGCCCCCCTGACCTCGCAGGGGAGGTAACCCCCCCTGCACTCCCCCACGTGGATGAGTGGACATTCTTCTGGGGCGTAAAGTCTTCATGGAGTATAAAAATGGCTGAAAACAAAGACCTCTGAATCAGGAAGATAATCAGGCTCCACAACCAACAATATCCCACTTTGAGACTGATCTCAACAACTCCACCACTGTTGTATCTGCTGGACTATGAACCTTCTTGGACCTGGAAAGTTTCTCATCTTCATCTCCATGCTTGAAGACCAACTAAAACTGAGCAAGAACTCAATTTCTCCCTGGTTACTCCTTTTGTTAACATGTCTGCAAGATTCTAGCTAGTGTGTATCTTTTCCAACTTCAAATGTCCATCTTCCAAGACGAATCGTATGAAATGGTACCTTAGTTGTATATGCTTAGTCTTCGAATGGAAGGCTGAGTTCTTTGAAATATGAATGGCACTCTCACTGTCACATTACAACCTATCGTTCTCCTTCTTTTTCCCCAATTCCTCCATAAACCTATAACCAAATCATTTCTTTACTAGCCTCTGTAGCAACAACATACTTTGCTTCTGTTGTTGAAAGTGAAACAACCTTTTGCAGTTTCTAAATCCAACTTACTGCTATTCCACCTATAGTAAAAACATACCCTATGGTGCTCCTCCTACTATCTTTATCACCTGCCATATCTGAATCAACATATCCCTGTAGAAAAGTGTCTGATCCTTCAAAACATAATGCATGTGTAGCAACACCTTTCAATTAACTGAGAATCCACTTTACTTCCTCCCAATGTTCTTTACCTGGATTGTTCATATACCTCCTCACAAGTCCCACTACATGTGAAATATATGGTCTTGTGAAAACCATAACATACATCAAGATGCCAACTGTTGATGAATAAGGGACCCTGGACATGTATTCTATCTCCTCTTGTGTCTTGGGACACATTTCTTAAGTTAATTTGAAATGGCCGGCCAAAGGTGTACTAACTGGTTTTGCATTCTGCATTTTGAACCTCTCCAACACCTTCTCTATGTACTCACCCTGACACAATGTTAATTTGTGACTTTTCCTATCTCTTGTCATTCTCATACCAAGGATTTTCTTTGCAGTATGCAAATCCTTCATCACAAATGAATTAGATAATTTCTTCTTGAGCACATTTATATCCAACATATTAGACCCTGCAACAAGCATGTCATCTACATACAATAGCAAGATAATATAGCTTCCATTTTCTAGCCTTTTAAAATAAACACAATGATTAGAATGACATCTACTATAACCCCGTTCTGTCATAAACCTACCAAACTTCAAATACCACTGCCTTGGAGCTTTCTTTAGGCCATACAAACTCTTCCTCAACGTGCATACCAAATTCTCCTTCCCTTTGACCTCATACACATGTGATTTTTGCATATAAATCACTTCCTCCAAATCCCCATGGAGAATTTTTTTTTTACATCTAACTGTTCAAGATGGAAAAATTCTATTGCCATGAGACTCAAAATAGTCCTAATTAAAGTCATTTTAACAATAGGAGAAAATATTTTATCAAAATCTATACCTTTCTTTTGTGCAAACCCCTTTACAACAAGTCTAACCTTGTATCACTTTTCTCCTCCATCTTCTTCCTTCAACTTGTAAACCCATTTATTTTGCAATGATATTTTTCCTGCAGGAAACTGAACCAAATCCCAAGTCTAGTTATTTACCAAGGATTCCATTTCCTCCTTCATGCCTTGCTCCCACTTCTTTTTGGTGTCTACCTGCATTGCCTCTTCATAACATTCTGGTTCACCATACTCAATCACTAATAAATAATATAATGAAGGAGAGTATCATTTAGGGGGTATACTTAATCTGGTAGATCTTGTAACCACACTTGCAGGAGTTTGAGGTATCTGTTCCTCCTATTGTTGTACATTTTGATTTTATGGTTCCTTTGGAATTTCTTTTCCAGTGATCTCATCAAGCACTGTGTATTCTGTTTTTTTTTTCCCTATTTCTTTCCCCGCAACTAATCTTTGTACATGAACTTCTCATTGAATATGACATCTCTAATCCTAATGATTTTTTTATTTTCATAATCCCATAAACGATAACCAAAATCATTAACACTGTATTCAATAAAGGTACACTTCTTGGATTTTGCCTCAAGCTTTGTTCTATTTTCTTTATCAATATGGACAAATTCTTCACAACCGAAAGTCTTCAAAAAAGAATAGTTTACCCTTTTTTCTGTCCATGCCTCCTCTGGAATTCTACCATCCAAAGAAATTGAAGGTCCTCTGTTTCTTAAGTAAAAAATAGTATCTACAACATCTGCTTAGAACTGTAAGGGAAAACCAACATGCAATCTCATACTCCTTGCACGCTCCATGATTATCCTGTTCATCCTTTCTGATGCACCATTTTCTTGTGGTGTTCTTGGAATGGTTTTCTCTCTACAAATCCCATGGTATGAACAACAATCATCAAAATCATTGCTGCAATATTCACCTCCATTATCTGATCTGAGACACTTCAAATTTTTTTCTCTCTCATTCTCAACCAAAGATTTCCATTTGTTAAAAGTATAAAAAACATCAGATTTTTGTTGAATGAAATAAACCCAAGTTTTTCTAGTTGCATCATCAATAAAAGTAACATAATAATGGGAGCCACCAAGAGATGATACCTGAGCTAGTCCCCATACATCTTTATGCACAAGCTCTAACCTTTCACTCTTCTTTTCTTTTCCGACTCTGAGAAATCTGACTCTCTTCTGTTTTCCATAAACAGAATGCTCATAGAAGTCCAAATAAATTTGTTTAACATCTAGCAACAAATTTCTTTTGTGAAGTATCTGCATCCCCTTCTCACTCATGTGTCCAAGCCTATGATGCCACAGTTCTGTATCCACTCCTGTAAAAGATAAAGAGATAGAAGATTCAATATTACCAGTACATAAATACAATGTACCTACCTTTTCTCCTTTTTCTATCACCAATGATCTTTTGATGACCTTCCACGTCTTATCTGTAAATATGGATATGCAACCTTCACTTTCCAACTGTCCTGTTAAAATTAGATTTTTCCTTAGATCTGGAACATGTCTTACCTCTTTAAACAACCATTGGTTTCCATTGCTTTGCTTTTTTTTTACCTTTCCCATTCCAACAATTTTGCATGGTGCATCATCACCCAAATGAACCTGTCCAAAATCACCTTGAACATAATCTAGAAAATGTTTCCTATGGGGTGTGGCATGAAATGAAGCCCCTAAATATACCACCCAAGCCTCATAAATATTATCTACAAAAAGAATCAAAGCATCTTGTAACACATCACTTGTTACATTTGCTTCCCGATTTCTCTCCTGTTGTCCATCTCTTTATTTCTTTGGAGCTCTGCAGTCTTTCTTCAGATGTCCTTTCTTCCCACAATTCCAACACTCAATCTTTCCAAGTCTGGATTTGGATATTCCATTTCTAGAATTCCTGTGGTTCCCTGAGCCCTTTCTTCTATCCTTTTGTCTTCCCCTGTTCTCCATGTTCAACGCATTACCTGATGTCTCACCTGTGCTTTTCCATCGCATTTCCTCACAAAGGATAACACCAACAACATCATCAAATTTTAAAGTATTTGAGACATAGTTACTTACAACCATGACCAAGTTGTTCTAGCTTTCTGGTAACGAGCACAATATTAGAAGATCCCTAACCTCATCATCAAAGTCCACTTTTACAGAACTTAGTTGATTATTAACCGTATTTAATTCATTTAAATTATCCGCAACAGACCCACCTTCTGACATCTTCATATTAAATAATCTCTTCAGTAGAAATACCTTATTGGACTCCAAGGGTTTTTCATACAATTTAGCTAATGTGTCCATCAAATATTTCGTTGTCTTTTCTTTCGAAATATTGAAATCCACTGACGCTGTTAGGTTCAGCCATATCGTTCCTAGAGCCTTTCTGTCAAGAATCTCCCATTCTCCGTCCTTCATAGCCGTCGACTTCTTTGCTATTCTTCCCAATGGTAGGAATCGATCCTTATGATATAAACAATATTCCATCTGCATCTTCCATAACTGGTAGTTTTGGTCATTAAATTTCTCGACCCTAAACTTTCCATCTTCCGACATTTCTCCCACTCAAACCAGGAACCCTCTTTTCCTGTGAGTTACCTTTCGCTCTGATACCAGTTGTTAGAAAAACAGGATTGAGGAGAAATAAAATAAAACAAATGTGGAAATAAAATACAGAAGATACACAATACAATAAAGACACATATATACATGGTTCACCCAGTGTGGGCTACGTCCACCAAATAAATTTCCAGGTCCTTCCTTTATTATTATCCAACAATCGAAGGGATACAACCTACAACAAACCCGTTGTAACTTCCGCTTATTTCTTTCACAATATCCTATCTCAGAATACAATATTCGCAATCATACCTAGCCGCAATACATTTCCCTCATAAGAGAGGGTTTCCTTTTAGGGAAAAAACCCTAACATAACTTCTACCGTTAGATCTGCGACCTTATAATGAACAGTCCCCTGCACTCTCCCGTGTGGATGAGTGTACATTCTTTTGGGGTGTAAAGTCTTCATGGGGTATACACATGGATGAAAACAAAGACCTCTGAATCAAGAAGATAATTAGGCTCCACAACCAACACAACACATCCGACAACATGTCCATGATATTTTATATAAAGCCAATGCTAAATACAAACAACGCCATGATCAACAACTGGTGCAACACAAGTTTTAGGTTGGAGACAAGGTCTGGTTGCATTTGCAAAAGAGCTCCTTACAAGACCCCATTAGAAGCTTTGTCCACTTCGCTATGGGCCTTACACCATCACCAAGGCTATGGGTGAAAATCATTTTGAGCTAACTATTCCCCCCTTCCTTGGCCTACACCCAATGTTCAATGTGGACCTCCTTTGACCATGCTTCCCACCATTATTGGAAACATCAAATATCACAAAGTAGTTGACATCAATAGACCTCAACCGTGACTACATGGAACATGCATCCATTTATTAGATCAGGGACACTCAGATTAATGACACTTGCCAACAAAGGATCCAACTTTATTGGGTTGTCAGAGAAAGGCAACTTCTGCACCAAGGCAAGTGGCTCACTTGGGGCCAAGTTCAACAAAAGTTTCCCCATCTGACGGGGCCACTTAACATAGTGGAGAACATTGCTTCCTGATGGTGGGGGACTAATCCAGGTGGATATCGGTGGCCACACACCTATTCCACTATCTCAAAGTATAGTTTCTACTTTGGCAATTTTTTTACAGTTTTTTGGGTCCCAAACTTTCGGGGCCATTTTGAGGCCCTAAATGACGGTTTTTGGGATTAGAAGTGCCTTAAATGTAGTAATAGGTAGATGATAGGCCAAACCTTTCCAACGGTGTATCAAACGCTCCAAACAGAGATCGTATGCAAAAATTACGCCCTCAAAAAGTTGATGTATCAACTACCCCGATCGAGGCCCAAACACCTTTTGGCGTTTCATCTCCCAAGGTTAGGGTTTTCTTGTTTATGTTTTATGTTAAAAATGAATTTGGAGCCTCATTTTACTCATATTCTTCTGAATGAGTGTATCTGTCACATATCTTCTCAGAGATAAGCTACAACCATTCGAGCAAGTTTGTTTCAATATGCATTTTTACAGTTTCAACAAGTTCTCTTTATTAATAGAAGACGAGTTTGACTGTATCTCTATGTGTCTCTTTTATGTACATTTGTATTTCATTTCATTCAATTTATAAATATGGATCAGACTCATGGATCAATTCTTATATGTTTGTGATATCCATCTAATTGAGCATGATGATGTGATGGTGAGAGTTTTTCTACAAACTTTAATTGGGTCAACTTATGAATGGTACCTTTATCTCTCGAACCAATCAATCAGATCATTTGATGACCTAGATAATATTTTTATGACCGTGTATGCACCTCCCATTGCATATCACACATTTCTCATCCAGTTCAGTCAAATTCATCTTAAAAATGGAGAAAGAATAAGAGATTTCAATTTGCTATTTTTTAAGACCTTGAATCAAATTCCACAAGAGAAGAGACCAAATGATCATGTTATTTTGGGTTGTTATAAGAATGCAATGTATGAAAATGTAAATTAATCCATTACGTCTTCACAAATAAATGAATTATATGGATCCATTCAAAAGGAAACAGAAATGGAAGAATTTATTTTGGAGATGAATGTTGATCCTGAGATCATTCTCGGGAAGGTACAAAGACACATGAATACTCTTTCTATATCGCATCAAGGACCTATTTGATTACTGAGAGGGGGGGTGAATTACTAATAGTGTAATTATAATCCTTTTTCTCCAAATAATCCAAGTGTTATATCAATGTATAATTATTATCCAATAATGAGCAATAAGAAATGAATAATCACACACATACACGATACACCAATGTTTTACGTGGAAACCCAAATCGGGAGAAAACCACAGAATGATTTTTCTTATATGTCTTGAAGAATTACATTCATTGGAAGCACCAACTTCTTTTGTTTTCCAGCTTCAATTGGAAGGAGGCCCCAACCCCTAGTTTCTCAGGCTACAACCCGAGGGAAGCTCCAACTCCCCAATTCTTTGGCTACAACCAAAAGAAGGCTACAACCCCCTATGTTCTCTAGCTACAACCAAAAGGTGGATACAACTACCTGTCCTTGCCCCATCCAACCGCCTTGAAGTATAAGTAGAATGATGGAACCACTGTAATCAACCTGTACCTCAACCTGTAATCAACTTGTACCATAAACAAGTGCATCAACCATGCACCAAACTATACCATAAACAAGTGCAAAAAACCATGTACCAATTATGTACCAATCATGTGTCAAGTACTCATCAACTATGACTCATCAATATGTACCAACATCATCAACTATATACCTCATGCATGTGCCAACTCATCAACTACTTGTCTCAACCATGTACCCAACTTGTACCTCAACCAAAATCCCTCATCAATTTCATAATCCAAATATTATTTGTAACTATATAATAGGCCCAGTGTATATGATCACATACCTGCAAACCTTCCTTAATTTTAAACAACAAGAGACTAGCATTTTCATCAAACTTTTATTTAGTCTCACATAACTAGTTTTGGATTAGTCAACAACCCTAACTTGGAATAATCATCAATTTGTACCTGTAATGAATAAATATATAAAAGTGATACACAATGTTCTTCAATGTGTTTTATTCAATGCCTCCAGGTGTCACTACTTGGAACCTCTCAGAAAAGGAGTTATAGAAAAAACAACATACCTTGTTGAATTCTGACTTATTCTAGATAGCGACCTTGTAGAGCGTGATCTGCATGGAATATTTGTTGAATCAATCTGAAAATATTACAAAACATACTAAATACTATACTCTAACCCAAAAATTTGGTCTTACTAAATTGGGATCTGTTATGAAGAAGTTATGGTGTTTTTACTCGAAACACATGTTTTTGACTAGTTTCAGTACTGACCACAAACCCTATTTTCCACGGAGTGTAACTCCAAAAATACAAAGACCCAAAAGCTGAATTTTTTACCACAGATACTTGGATATGTTTCCTCAATGGAATAGAAATTTCAGAGTCCGAAGCATTCTAGAAAAAAAGTTATTGCGAAAATGGTGAGATGACCTGTAAATAACATACCTTAGAAAGCATCATCAAAAATTTTTATCCTTCCTTGAATTCCGGCCTTCTTTTCTTCCCCTTCCCTCAAAAATTCGGCTTAGATATCCTTTGGTTACCTCAGACACCTATAGGTATTCAATATTCTCAAGTGTGTCTTAAGTGGGAGATCCTTTCCTCTTATTTATACTCTCCAAGTAGCTTCCTTAAAAACATCTTCTAGGTCAGTTTGCCCACTTTCCTTATTTTAGGGTTAACCCACTTCTAATTTCTCCATTAAATTTATTATTTAAATAATTTATTTTGTATTCACTTTGAATTATAGTACAGTCATCACTTCACTTTATTATTTACCTTCTAAAATCTCTTAAACCACTTTGACTACTTTGACCTTTTAGGGCTTCTAGATGACATAATAGGGTCCTCCAACTTCGTAAGGCCATAAATCTCAAACCGTGAGGAGTTATGTGACGTTCCACATACCACCAGAAATGGAATGACATGTAACATCCATATAGAATAGTATTACCTGCAAATATATCAAAACTCATACCATTATCCATCAAACAAACTTGGGTCCATTACCCAAACTTGGGTTCTCCAACTTCTCATGGCTATAACTCTCTAACCGTGAGGAGTTATGTGATGTTCCACATACCACCGGAAATGGAATGAAAAGAACTATCCATCTAGTATAGTTTCACTGAAAAATTCACTGAACTTAATCTCATTATTCCACAAATAATCATGGGTTCTCTAACCATACTTATAGGATAATTCAATCCGCAAAGCATCTTCCTGTGAGGGATTTCACCATAAGGGGATCACTTTGGAGTTCATCCATATGTAATTATTATCAACCATGACAAGACAATAATGAGTCATCTTTACATAAAACAAACTTGGGTCCATTACCCCAACCATTGTGCTACCAGAATTTCTTCAAGGGTTGACATTAATGACAACTAACCTTAATCAACAATCTCCCCCTTTGGCATTGATGGAAACACTCTGATGCAATACTGAAATCATATCACTCATGCTCTCCCTGGAACCATGCCTCTGTCTCATGCTCCCCCTTGAACCATGCCTCTGTCCTCTGTATTTGATAAATCTCTCCCTCTTTGTCATCAATGGAAAATGTATTTTTCCATCCGGGGCTGCTCCCCCTGACTGAACTGTCCTCTCCTGGTGCTTCCTCGTGTACATCTAAGACATAAGATAAGAATTCAAAAAACATTCATTTTGGAGTAGAAATAACTCCAAGTATCTGGCGAATATATTCAAAGGCTTCCCGTGGAAGTGCTTTTGTAAAGATGTCTGCCACTTGTTCTTTTGTGCCCACATACTCAACTCTGATGTTCTTTTCTACAATATGCTCCCGTAGAAAGTGATACTTGATTGGAATGTGGTTCATCTTGGAGTGCATCACCAGGTTCTTTGAGACACTGATGGCACTTGTATTATCATAATAGATTGAAATGGGCTCATCATACTCGACCTGTATATCTATCAGAGTTTGTTTCATCCAAAGAACCTGTGTACAACATGATGTTGTAGCAATATACTCGGCCTCGACTGTAGATAAGGAAACTGATGATTGTTTTTTTCTTAGCCATGATACTAAATGCTCACCTAAGTAGAATGCTGCTCCACTGGTGCTTCATCGGTCATCAATACAACCTGACCAATCTGCATCTGTGTAGGAAACAAGTGATAGATCCTTTCCTTTTGGATACCATAATCCAAACTCTTATGTTCCTTTGAGATATCTGGAAATCCTTTTTATTGCTAATACATGTGATTCCTTTGGTGCTGCTTGAAATCATGCAACTTGTTCGACTACCTGCATTACATCTGGTATGGATGATGTCACATATAGTAGGATGCCAATCATTGACCTGTATTGCCTCTGATCTGTAGACTTCGAATCATCATATTTTCTTAACTTGCAATTGGTTTGCATGGGAGTGATAACTGGTTTGCAATATTCCATTCCAAACCTCTTTAGCATTTCTTTGATATACGTGGTTTGAGAAATAAAAATTCATTGGTTTCTTTGACGTATTTGAAGTCCCAGAAAGAAGGATAGTTCTCCAAGTAACGACATTTCAAATTCATTCTGCATATCTTTTGCAAATTTATGGCTTAACTGGTCATCATCACTACCAAAAATAATATCATCAACATAAAATTCAATTAATAAAATATTGCCTTGACTTACCTTGATGTAGAGGTTGCTATCTACACTTCCTTTTTTAAACCCTGCCTGCTGCAGATACTTATCCAGTCTAGAGTACCATGCTCTAGGATCCTGTTTTAGACCATACAAGGCCTTCTTTAGTTTACACACATAATCTGTGTTCTCTGACAACTGAAATCCTTCTGGTTATTCAATGTAGACTTATTTTTCAAGTTCCCCATTCAGAAAAGTCGATTTTACGTCCATTTGATATATTTTAATATTTTTGGAGCATGCATAAGCTAACATAAAATGGATTGCTTCCATTCTGGCAACTGGGGAAAATGTCTCTTCAAAGTCGATTCGTTCAACCTGTGCATATCCTTTACATACCAATCTAGTTTTGTTCCTTGTAACCTGTCCATATTCATTCAATTTATTCTTGAAGACCCACTTTGTGCCGATCACATTCTTATTCTTTGGTCTTGGAACCAGTTCTCAAGTGTCATTTTTCTCTATTTGATCCAATTCTTCATCCATGGCCTTTTTCCAAAATTCATCCTTGTTGGCTTCTTCAAAACGGTTTGGTTCAATTGTAGATGAGAGTGCTTGGTGTGTTTCTTCTGGTGAATGGATTCTTCTTCTAGTCTCAACTCCTGCATCTTTATTTCTGATAATCTGTTTTGAAGGATGATTCTTTTGCACTCGTCTACTGGGTGTCTTTGGAGGCACTTGCTGAACTTCCTCTTCTGTTTCTGTCAGATTCTCTTCATCTTCCTTTTCTACTTCTTTTTCATCTTCTGTTTCTTCTTCTAAGGTCCGTTTCATTGATTCATTTTCTTCTTCCTTTGATTCTGGTCTGCCTTTTTCATCAATTTTCATGTTGATGCTTTCCACAACTTTGTTCAATCTTAGATTGTAACACTTGTATGTTTTCCTTGTACTTGAGTAACCAAAAAGTACTCCTTTGTCCACGCGAGAGTCAAACTTTCCCATTCTGCCATCTTCTCTTTTGATATAGCATTTTCTTCCAAAAACTCTGAAGTGTTTTACATTTGCTGGTCTTCCTTTCCATAGTTCGTAAGGAGTTTTGTTAGTGTTGTTTCTTAGCATTACTCTATTTTGAAAGTGAACTGTTGTATGCATTGCCTGTGTCCAAAAAATATCTGTCAATTTTGAATCCATTAGCATTGTTTGAGCCATTTCCTGTACTGTCTTATTCTTTCTTTCAACAACTCCATTCTGTTGAGGTGTCCTAGCAATGAATAATTGCCTTTTTATTCCATGATTAATGCAGTAGTCCATAAATTATTTTGAGGTGAAATCTCCTCCATTATCATATCTCAAGCATTTGATTTTTGAATCCATTTCATTTTCAACCATTTCCTTGTAGATATTGAAGTTTTCAAAAGCTTCTGACTTATTCTTGAGAAATCAAACTATAGTCATTATTGTATAATCATCAACTAATAACATAAAGTATTTCTCATCTTTTAAGCCCTTTGTTCTAGTTGGTCCAACTAGATCAATATGCACAATTTTCAGTGGTCTTTTCATTGAATATTCCTTTGATTTGAACCTGGTCTTGTTTTCTTTCCTTGTTGACAATGCTTGCATAAAGTGTTGGTTGGTTTCATGATCTAGGGCATTTCTCTGACTGCTTATCTTTTGCTGACTTTGAAAAGGTTATCAAAATGTATGTGACCAATTCTTCTATGCCATAGACAACTTTCATCTTCCTTTCCTAGACAACACTTTTCATTTCCAATTTCACTTAACACATATATGTTGCTTGAAGTTCTTGCAACTGTAGAGACCAATTTCCCTGAACCTTATTTTCTTATCTCACACTTTTGTGAATCAAAAGTAACTTTATGACCTTGGTCACACATTTGACTCACACTTACAAGATTATGTTTCATATCTTCTACTAGTAGAACATTTTCTGCCTTTTCATTCTTGTTCCCAATTTAGACTGTGCCTTTTCCAATGATTTTGGTTGAATCATCATTTCTGAAGGATACCGATCCATATCTTTCCTTTTGTAATGTAAGAAACTTGTCTCTACCACCTATCATGTGTTTTGAACACCCACTGTCAACATACCAACACGTTTCTTCTGCTTAGCTTGTAGAGCGATTGTGAATTCTTCATTGCTATACTGATCTTTCTTTCTTATCCATGTCGTTTTCTGAGGTCCCTGTCTATGATTGTTGTTATTATGTTGAGGTTCTTTAGGAGGGACTGTCATTCTTCAATATTTGGCCATGTGTCCAAAATTGTTACATTTGTAACATTCCACTTCAGTGCTCAAAGATTCAAGCCTGTTGTAACTTCTTCTCTGTGTTTCACTAGGTCTTCTTGAATAACCCCTTTGTGTATGACTCTCAAAGTTGTTATTGTTCCTATTGTTAGCTTTGCAATTCACAAATTTATGTCCAAAATTATTACATGCATAACATAAACCAAAAAATATAGTTTGATACCTGAGAGTTGAGGATATTCTGAAGGGAGGTGCTCTTATGAATCCTTCTTCTTCTTGAAGCATATATGTTGGTTTTTTATTATGAAATCTAACTCTTCTCGGTGGAGGAGTATCCCTGTAATATTCCTTGTATATCCTTCTATCCCCTTTGATTAATTCTACATAGCTTTTTGGATATGTTTCTTGCTCTTTTATTTTTGAGCTTGATCCCTTTTCCGTCTGATTGTATCCAAGTCCGGTCTTGTCAAGATGAGATTTTTGACTGTTGATAATGTCATCCAAAACTTTTGAGCTATTATGCATATTTTATTTTGAATATCCTTTCTTAGTGTGACAATCTCTGCTTCCAAGTTTCCAATGATCTTGTCCTTTTCTTCTATCTTTTCTTTGAGTGCTTCTTCAATACTTTTATCTTCTTCTATTTGAACCTTCAATTTTGTGATCATTTGTTCTAGTTCTCGAGTGTCTTTTTTCTTGTCTAGTTTTGCTTGTAGTTTCTTGTTTTTCTTCTTTTCTGTTGTGATAACTTCTATGGCACACATTAATTCTTCTCGATAGTCAACTTCTACCTTTTCATTTTCTTCTTCGGCTTCTTCATATTCTTATTCGACTTCTTCATATTCTTCTTCGAAGTCTTCTTTGTCAGAGTCTTTTATTGCCATGAATAGAACTCTTCCCATCTCACCGTCACTGACTTCATCTTCATATGACGATGAGATGTCTTCTTTGGTGCACAAGATTTTCTTGAAATTTTTTTTTGTAGTTCTTCTGCCTTTATATGAGTGTTTTCCTTTTGAGTAACTTTCATAATTTCTCTTTTTCTTATGAGGACATTTGTTATCAAAATGACCATACCATCACAATTAAAACAAATTAAGGGAAACTTACCTCTATACCTATTGTTGGTTTTCTTGTTCAATCTTTTGATGAAGTTGGCCACTTCTTCATCATCTTCCGAGACATCACTGTTGTTGCTATATTCTTCTTGTTGATTTTTCTTTTGCTTTGATCTTTTGGATGCTTTGAAGGATGCTTCTTTTACATATGGATTTTCCTGTTCAGTTCTCATTTCATATGCTGTGAAGATTCCATGCAGTTTGCCATGCTTATTGAGTTTAGATCTTATCTTTCTTCTAGTGTTGATATCTTAGGGTTAAATTTCATAAGAAAAGATCTTAGTACCTTTTGAACAATTACAGATTCTTCGATTTCTTCTTCCAATCCTATGATTTCATTCACTGTTTCATCGACTCGTAAGAAGTAGGCTGCAATATTCTCATCTTCCTTCATTTTTAGTTGTTCGAACTGACCTCTGTAAGTTTGAAGCTTTGCTGCTTTGACTTTTATATCTCCTTCATAAATATTTCAAAGCTTGTCAGAAATCTCTTTAGCGTATTTACAATGTGAAAATTTGGTGAATACCGTATCACCAAGACCATTCAAAAGTTCATTTTTGGCTTTGGAATTATTCTCACCGAGTTTCACTGCTTTGTCATTTGTTGGTGAAACTGTTGGTGCTGTGTATCCATCTACAATTGATTGCCAAACTTGAAATCCCTGTGCTTGTATATATGTCTTGATCCTTATGCTCCAAAAAGCATACTTTTTTCCATCAAACTGTGTTATTCCACTTTTATACAAGTTGGTACTCTCCATGATCTACCAACAGTGGTTAAACTGATTTCTGAAGGAACCTGCTCCGATACCAATTGTTGGATTACTGAGAGGGAGGGTGAATCGATAATATCGTAATTATAATCATTTTTCTCCAAATAATCCAAGTGTTATATCAATGTAGAATTATTATCCAATAATAAGAAATAAGAAACGAACAATCACACACATACACAGTATACCAATGTTTTACGTGGAAACCCAAATCGGGAGAAAACCACATAATGATTTTTCTTATATGTCTTGAAGAATTACATTCATTCGAAGCACCAACTTCCTTTGTTTTCCAGCTACAATTGGAAGGAGGCTCCAACCCTCTAGTTTCTCAGGCTACAACCTAAGGGAAACTCCAACTCCCCAATTCTCTGGCTACAACCAGAAGGAGGCTACAACCCCTTATGTTCTCCGGCTACAACTACCTATACTTTCCCCATCCAACCGCCCTGAAATAGAAGTAGAATGGTGGAACCACTGTCACACTATCACTGTGAGATATACCACTGTAAAATTGTACCAATAAACCTAAACCATGCATCAACCATGCATCAACCTGTACCTCAACTTGTAATCAAATTGTACCATAAACAAGTGCATCAACCATGCACCAACCCGTACCATAAAAAAGTGCAACCAACCATGTACCAATCATGTGTGAAGTACTCATCAACTATGACTCATCAATATGTACCAACATCATCAACTATACACCTCATGTATGTGCCAACTCATCAACTACTTGTCTCAACCATCTACCCAACTTGTACCTCAACCAAAATCCCTCATCAATTTCATCATCCAAATATGATTTGTAACTCTGTAATATACCTGGTGTATATGATCACATACCTGCAAACCTTCCTTAATTTTAAACAACAAGAGACTAGCATTTTCATCAATCTTTTCTTTAGTCTCACATGACTAGTATTGGATTAGTCAACAACCCTAACTTGGAATAATCATAACTTTGTACCTGTAATGAATAAAGATTTGAAACTGATATAAAATGTTCTTCAATGTGTTTTATGCAATTCCTACATGTTATACTACTTGGAACCTCTTAGAAAAGGAGTTATAGAAAAAATGGCATACCTTGCTGAATTCTGGCTTATTCTAGAGAGTGACCTTGTAGAGCATGCCTGTTGGCCGTTGGGTATGGAAGTAAGCGAATATTAAGGAAGAAAATATGGAATGCGAACTATGCAAAGACACAGTGACTGATACTAGGTTGAAGTGAGCAGAAGAGCAGAAAAGATGGAGCGAAGTAAGAGAAATCATGCCATTGGACGAGGAGATCGAAGATGATAGATCAACAAGAAAGATGGATCGTGGACAATTCAACAAGCGGAAAAAGCCATCATTCGATGCTTTGGAGAACCACGAGAGAAGGAAGGAAAGACAAGCTAGAGAAGCCTTTAAAGCGTGGGTCAAGTTGACCTAGGGTTTTAGACACGTAGGGTTTTTGTATCTAGGGTTTTGACACTTAGGTTTTAGCCTAAGGCTGTCGGTGAGCTATTGTAATGTATAAATAAGAACCTAGATGGGGGAAGAGGGTTCATGCCAAGTTTATCATTTCCATGAGAGATTATTGTTGGGAGAGAGAGAAGCATTGAGCAATGAGAGAAGTCTGTATTGTAAGATCTTCTGCTAGGTGCGAAGAACAACCCTGCAGCTGGGTGCACAGGGAGGGAGAACTGAGAGAACATAGAAGAGAGAAGGAGAGAGGATTTTCTAGCTAAGAGTGCAGATAAGAACTGTATGCTTTCATCTTAATATAATATAAAGCACAGTTCTGTGGATGTAGCCCCAGGGGGGGTGAACCACTTATATCTTGGTGTTGTGTGTGATTGATGTTGTGTTCTCCTTTTTATAGATATACTGTTATTGCATTGTTGTGTTAGATATGATAGATAGTTGTGCAAAGTAGATCTAAGCTGGTAATTGATATCTAGGTACTGTTTTTTTCTTGTATTAGATCTACTTGATATCCCCTTTTGTTGTAGACATCTGTTTCCTGCAACCCCCCCATAGCTACTTCGGGTGAGACTGTATCTACCTCGCAGGTGTTGCCGAAAGGGCCAGTAGTTAGGTCTTGTTGGTGCGCTCTTGGAGCTAAACCCTAGGTCTGCTCCTGTGCCAACAAATGGTTCCGTTGTCGAGACAAGAATATTATTGAGGGAATGTCAAGGTGGTTTCCATCGAAGACAAAGATTCAGAAGTGGATAGAAGATCAAGAAAAGGACTTCACTGAATCCCAGAACAAGAACCCTAATCTTAGTACAGAGGATTGGTTGGGAAGATATATCTTTACTGATATACACAAGATTTTCTTTGGAGGAATTCATCATGAGTTATACGAGTGGCTGGMTAGGTTATCAGACACCCAATTTGAGATCAGATCTAGACCACCTGTGGTTTGGACATCAATGTTGATCAAGAAGATYAAGAGAATTGATAACGCCATGTCAAGAGTAGTAGATCATTGGTTTGATAGAACCATTGGAGGGTACATCACTGAGTTTGTTGTTGATAGAGTAGAGTCATATAGCCAAGATGATAGGTATTTCTTTAAGGGACCCAGAGGAAAWTTTTTACACTTTTTGAAGTTGAAKATCAAGGTGCTATTGCATGAGAAGAACATCTTGAAGATATAGTAGTTGGTTGGATTGGTGGGAGAGCGTTCAGAGAAGTTCCTCTTGAGAACTTGTTTAAGCAGAAGTACATGGACGAGGGTTTCTACAATGGAGAAGAGGCAGATCTTACATATGAAGAGCATTCAAAACCTACTAAGGAAGAGGAAGGGAAAGCTGAAGAACCTCACCGGGAAGAGCCAAAAACTTCAGGAACCACGCTGACTGTTGAAGTAAGTACTATTATTCCTCCTGTTGTTTCAACAACATTAAGAAATCAAAGTAATCAGAGTCACTAGAGCGCTCAGAGCACTATCACTAGGAGTCCACCACATACTCAGTCATGAAACCTAGGAAGATCTATGGCAGATGAGATGAGGTTACCCACCTTTAGAGGAGATGGATCTGAAGATCCTGATCAACACTAGTTTTTATGTGAAGATGTATGGAGTATTAAGAATATCACTGATGAAGCTGTTAAACGAGCTCAATTTAGTATTACCCTAAGAGATCGCACACTGAGCTGGTACATGAAATTTTTCCAAGGAGCTGCACCTAAACCACTAAATTTCATTAAGACTGCGCTAATTGCTGAATTCAAGAAACCTAAGTTAGAGTCGTATTGCATTACATAACTAAAATAAATCAAGCAAAGAATAGTTGAACTTGTGTGGGAGTTTGATCAGATATTTAAGACCTTGATAGGCCATTTGAGTTTTTAGATCCCAGATGAGCAGAACAAGGAATGGTTCATGGCTTCCCTCTTACCACACATCAGATTTCCTCTGATGCAACAGAAGATTGCTTCATAGGATGAGGCGCTGGAGATCACAATGAAGTTAGAATCAGCCCCTATGGGAGAATCCAGCTCAGGTATGAGTCAAATCTTGAGTTAGCTGACTAGCTTATCTCTACAGGTTGAAGATATGAAGAAAGACAAGGGGAAAGATAAAATAGAAGACATCTAGTGTATCAGATGCAAATTAGAAGGCCATGACAAGGAACACTGTCCCCTATTTCATGAATTCTTGGCCTCTGGAGCTCTGAGCCCTTTGAAGCAAGTTACCCTACCCTGGTGCGAGGTATGTAGAAATCGACATCGCCCTGGTGAATGTTACTATATGCAAAAATATGTCCAAAAACCCACAAATATGTATTGCACGTTTTGTAAGTCAGTAGGACACGATGACATGGACTGTAGGGATTACGACCTCATACATGAAAGGTCGAGGGATATATACAAAATTCAAGGTGAGGTATAGAAAGAAGGAAGCACTACGCAGTATAATTCCCCAGGAAGAGGAAACTTCAACCCTCGAGGTCGATTTAGAGGAAGAGGAAGAGGAGGAGGTATGGGTCGAGGTCGAGGATAGATCATCTATTACAACTGCACGTAACCATGAAACTTAGCAAGGGATTTTCAGAACCCTTGTACCACTTGCAGCTACTACAACTCATTCAAACATGTTATCGAAGATTGTCCTGTACTGCTAGATAAACTTCAGGAGAGATGAGGACCTCAATAGAACCCACAAGTGCAACTGATATACACTGAACCTCACGGAGAGGACCCAAGAGTCACTTTTATCACTAGAGGAGGCACTGTTATAGGAGAAGACAGGGTGACACAAGAAAATACTACTGAAGAATCAGGAGTCAGGAAAGATGCAGAGAAGACACGATTTTTCGATGCAAAGAAAGAAAAACAAATATTTTAGGGGGCAAGAAAATAATTTGGGAGAGACCAAGGTTCTTCATAAAAGACATTACCAGAAGTAAGAGAATGTGGAATGCCTCTGGCATTCAATCAGTCTACTCTGCCAGGAGAAGGAAAATAGGTAAGCAAGCTCATGGAATTCTTATATACTTGTATTAAGTTGATTCAGGATAAAAGCATTGTACAAGAGCTACAAAATTTAATCATAAAGTATGAGCTAGGAAAGATAGATTCCTTGTTGAGTAGAGCAGTACACCAAGTCTCTAAAAAGAGGAGGAAAAATAAGGAACTACACCTAAATTCTCAAATTGGAGAGTATGATATAGACTATGTGGTCCTCAACTTAGGATCAGAGGTCAATGTCATGACGAAGCAGACCTGGGCATTGATGGGAAAACCTAAGTTGGTCTATTCCCCTATCATACTTAGGATGGATAATCAACAAGCTGTAAGCCCCTTTGGAAGATTGTAACATGTCCCTGTGGACATCAATGGAGTAAGGATGTTTGCAGACTTCGAGGTGATTGAGATAGTTTATGATAGTTTTCCTTACCCTGCGCTATTAGGAATTGATTGGGATTTCAATAATTCCACTATGGTTGATTTAAAGAAAAGACGAATGATGTTTGAAGGAGATGGCCTTAGGTTCATTGCACCTTTGGATCCCGATGAAGGTAAGAGATACACATAACCCATCAGAGAAGAATAGCGTGCATATGAACTAGAAAACATATACAAATTAACAACCAGAAAATAAGATTACATTAATCCTATGGCGGATGGGAACCTAAGCTGGCAAGGTGACAATGCATGTTCATCAGATTCAAAAGAAGCACTGGAGAATTGACAGAACAAAATGTATGAAGTATCTACAAGGAGATGTGCTAGATTAACCAGAGAAGTTCACTGGATCGACACAACAATAAGTAACTTGCCCACCTTTGATGGTCTAATCATTTCGAAGCATTCTTGTTGGACTTTGAAGAAATTGTACCAACACAACAAATATTTTTGGCAATGGATGAGGCCCTGAAAGCAACACCAACAAGATGGTGGGGGACACACAAAAACAACATTACAGTCTGGGTACAATGCCGCACTTTGATGACAACGTGATTTTCAGAGAAAGTAGAAGGATTCAAAGTTAGGTACACAGGTCGAAGCTGTCCGAAGGACCATGTACGAAGTTGCGAGGAATCCCGGAGAAACATTCCTTAAGAGCAGTGGGTGAAAAAATTCACCAACACACTGGACACAACCCCTATCAACTGGTATCTTCAAGCAGAACTGCGCCTCATCACTGCAGATTGGGAAGGTATGACCCAAAAATTTGTAACTAACTTTTTGTTTGAAATCCAATATCCTATAGTGGATCAAGATTTACAGGTTGTAATATAAAAAGTATTTGAGGAGGCCCCTAGCCTCCCTCTGGAACAAGAAGAGGACGAATGGACTGCGCCTCTCCAGAAACTGCAAGGCTATTACAATATCAATGTTGATGAAGAAAATGACCCTAGGAAGGTGAACATCACCGAAAAAAAAGGACAAAGAGACATAGAAGGACCAATAATTGAGCTATCTTTCATTGGACAAGCAATTAAAATAAAAAAATTCAATATTGGAACATAGCAAACACCGAAGCTTGCAAATGTTAGATATTATTGGGATGTTGCCACTATTGACAAGATCACAAAGTTACTGCATGAACATCAGGACTTATTTCCCACCAAGTTCACTGATATGAAGGGCATTAAAGGGCCCATGGGAGAGATGAGGATCCCTTTGAAACCAGATGCAAGGCCAGTCAAACAAAGACCCTAAATATTGAACCCTAAATATAAGGAGAAAGTGAAGATTGAACTTGACTGAATGTTGGAAGCAGGAATCATAGAACCTGTTGAAGAGTCAGAGTGGATTAGCCCTATGGTGGTACAAGACAAGAATATAGGAGGTATTAGGATCTATGTAGATATCAGGAAGTTGAATGATGCATGTTTTCATGACCCATTCCCTATGGCATTCACTGACGAATTGTTAGACAATGTGGGAGGACAAGAGGTTTACTCCTTCGCCGATGGATTTTCAGGATACCATTAGATCCGGATTGCCAAGGAAGATCACCATAAGACCATATTTGAAATCGAATGGGGATCCTACTAGTATAAAGTGATTCCCTTTGGATTGAAGAATGCTCTAGCCATCTTTTCTAGGGTGGTGGTCTAAGCGTTCAAGGAGTTTTTACATAAATTCCTGGAAGCATATTTTGATGATTGGACTGTTTTTAGCTTATTACAAAATCATATTGAATGTTTAAGACTAATGTTGGATAAGTGCTAGGAGTGTCAGATTTCCTTGAACCTGAAGAAGTGCATCTTATTTTCACCCTTTGGAGTTCCGTTAGGCCATATTGTGTGTAAGAAGGGACTACTGGTAGACCCATCTAAGATTGCCATTATAGTTGATCTGCCACCTCCTACTTCAGCCAAACAGCTGCGCACTACGTTGGGACACACTGGATACTACAGGAAGTTCATTAAAGGCTATGCACAGATCAAACACCCATGGAGAATATTTTAAATAAATACTGTTAGTTTCATTGGACAGAAGAATGCCAACATAGCTTCGACACACTCAAACAAAAAATGGTTACTGCACCTATCCTAGTTTTTCCAGATTAGAGCAAGGAATTTCACGTACATGTCGATGCATCTTATATTGCATTAGGAGCTGTGTTAACACAACCGGGAGATGGAGACATTGACCACTCATTAGCCTTTGCTAGCAAAAAGCTACCAACAACTGAGATTAATTATACCACCACTGAGAGAGAAGAGTTAGCCATGGTGTATGCGCTGTAGAAGTTTCACCACTACTTGTTGGGAGGACACTTAAAAATGTTTACTGATCACTCTGCGCTGAAATACCTAGTCAAAAAGCCAATGTTGGGGGGTAGAATATGAAGATGGCTTCTGCTATTTTAGGAATATGATTTCGAGATCGTGGTTAAGCCAGGGAGAATGACAAAGGTCCTGACCACTTGTCGAGGTTGGAACATGGAGAAGAGCCTACTAGTTTGGAGGATACACTCCCGGATGCACAGTTGCTGGCCATTATAAAGATTGATGATCACTTTGCGGAGATAGTCTAGTTCTTGTCAACAAGAATACCACCTAGTGAATATACAATCACCCAGAAGAAACAACTGGTAGTGCGYGCTGCAGACTTTTCACTTATAGATGGACAACTATACAAGATGGGACCTGATGAGATATTGAGGAGGTTTGTTATGGAGGAAGAGCGATGGTTGATCCTAGCAGAAGTTCATGAAGGCATCGTAGGAGGACACTACRTAGGGAAAGCAAAAACACAGAAGGTTCTTAGAGCTGGCCTTTGGTGGCCTACCTTACATAAAGATGCTAAGGACTATTATAGAGCCTGTGATGTATGCCAAAGAGTTGGAAAACTGTCCAGAAGAGATGAAATGCCTTTAGCATCACAACTGACCCTACAAGCATTTGAGAAAAGGGCCATTGAGTTTGTGAGACCTATAAAACCACCAGGAAAGCGCACAAGAGCACGATACATAGTCACTGTGACATAGTACTTGACCAGATGGGCCGAAGCACGAGAAGTTAAGGTCTTTAGTGCAACTACAACTGTGTGCTTCATATTTGATAAAATCATAACCCAGTTTGGATGCCCGAAGATCCTTATGAGCGATCAAGGCACACATTTAATTAATAAGACCGTTAAAGCCTTGACTGAAGAATTTGCAGTCCATCATTAGAAGAGCACACCCTACCATCCACAAGTGAATAGGACAGTTGAAGCATTCAACAAGATTTTGGAGACAATGCTGACGAAGATTTGCAGTGTGAATAGGGATGACTGAGATTTAAGAGTACTAGCAGTACTATGGGCCTATAGAACCACTTGAAAGAAGTTGACCATGCAGACTCCCTTTAAGTTGGTTTATGGTCTTGAAGTAGTTGTCTCGATGGAATATTTGGTCCCAAGCTTAAGAATCGTTGACTTTACAGATATGGATGACACTGGCCCTGTTCAAGAGAGGCTTGCACAGTTGGTTGAACTAGAAGAAGACATATTTATTGGAGGATTTCATCAGCAAGTACAAAAGGAAAGAGAAAAGTCCTACTATGATAGACACATCAAGAAGAAGGCATTTAAGCAAGGCGATTTGGTTATGGTATATGACAGTAAATTCATGAAGCATCTAGGAAAGTTAATAACACATTGGCTGGGGCCATATGAGGTTGTCTATGTCACGGAAGGAGGAGCTGCACAGTTGAAGAACTTGAATGGAGAATGGAAGGAAGGTTTGGTGAATGGGAGCCGGTTGAAACTGTACTATGAAAACCAGCTGCCTCGCATCTCTCACTAACCGCATAAGGAAAATGGCCCAAGTACCAAGTGCAGTTGAAACTGGGTACTAGACACAGAAAAGACAGTTTGCACAAGGAAGGGAGGGATAGAGTAGAAAGTAGAGGCTACTACGCATAGCCTGAAGTCGAAGAAAATCAGAAGGATCAGATCTGAAGTGATTTGGGATGAGTCACATGTGAGTTTTGGGGGCCTGTTCGCCCTTGGGTATGGAAGTAAGAGAAGATTAAGGTAGAAAAGACAGAATGCAAACTACACGGAAGACATAGTGATTGATACTGGGTCGAAGTGAGCAGAAGAGCGGAAAAGATAGAGAAAAGTAAGAGAAAGAAATCCATTGGATGAGGATATCGAGGATGATATATCAACAAGAAAGATAGATCGTGGAAAACTCAACAAGTGGAAAAATCCACTGTTTGATGCTTTGGAGCACCACGCGAGAAGGAAGGAAAGACAACGAAGCCCTAAAAACGTAGGTCAAGTTGACCTAGGGTTTTAGACACCTAGGGTTTTGGTATCTAGGGTTTTGACACTTAGGTTTTAGCCTAAGGATGTAAGTGAGCTATTTTAATGTATAAATAAGAACCTATATGAGGGAAGAGAGTTCGCTCCAATTTTATCATTGATATGAGCGATTATTGTTGGGAGAGAGAGAAGCATTGAGCAGTGAGGGAAGTCTGTATTGTAAGATATTTAGATGGGTGTGAAGACCAACCCTATAGCTGGGTGGACAGGGAGGGAGGACTGAGAGAATATAGAAGAGAGAAGGAGAGAGGATATGCTATCTAAGAGCGCAGATAAGAACTATATGCTTTCATCTTAATATAATATAAAGAAAATTTCTATGGATGTAGCCCCTGGGGGGGGGGGTGAACCACGTATATCTTGGTGTTGTGTGTGATTGATGTTGTGTTCTCTTGTTTATAGATATACTGTTATTGCATTGTTGTGTTAGATCTGACAGATAGTTGTGCGAAGTAGATCTAAGTTGGTAATTGATATCTAAGTGTTGTGTTGTTCTTGTATTGGATCCACTTGGTATTCCCTTTGGTTGTAGAAATATGTGTCTTTCAATCCCCCCCCATAGATACTTCAGGTGAGACTGCATCTGCCTCACAGGTGTTTCCGAAAGGGCCAGTAGTTAGGGCTTGTTGGTGTGCTCTTGGAGCTGAACCTTGTGTCTGCCCCTGTGCCAACAATGCCCTGCATGGAATATTTGTTGAATTGATCTAAAACTATTACACAACATACTAAATAATGTACTATAACCAACACATTTGTTCTTACTTAATTTGGATCTGTTATAAATAAGTTATGACGTTTTTACCCAAAACACCTTTTTTTTACTAGTTTCTGGACTAGCCACAAACCCTATTTTCCACAGAGTGTAACTCCAAAAATAAAACGAACCATAAGATGAATTTTTTACCAAAAATACTTGGATATGTTTCCTCAATGGCATAGAAATTTGACAGTCCTTGGCATTCTAGAAAAAACGTTATTGCGAAAATGGTGAGATGACCTATAAATAACATACCTTAGAAAGCATCATCAAAAGAATTTATCCTTCCTTGAATTCCTACCTTCTTTTCTTCACCTTCCCCAAGAAATTTGGCTTAGATATCCTTTGGTTAACTCAGACACCTATAGTTATTCAATATGCTCAAGTGTGTCTTAAATGAGATATCCTTTCCTCTTATTTATACTCTCCAAGTAGCTTCCTTAAAAACATCTTCTAGGTCACTTTGCCCACTTTCCTTATTTTAGGGTTGACCCACTTCTAATTTATCCATTAAATTTATTATTTAAACAATTTATTTTGTATTCACTTTGAATTATAGTACACTCATCACTTCACTTTATTATTTACCTTCTAAAATCTCTTAATCCACTTTGACTACTTTGACCTTTTGGGGCTTCTAGATGACATAAGAGGGTCCTCCAACTTCGTAAGGCCATAACTCTCAAACCGTGAGGAGTTATGTGACATTACACATACCACCATAAATGGAATGACATGTACCATCCATATAGAATAATATTACATGCAAATATATCAAAACTCATACCATTATCCATCAAACAAACTTGGGTCCATTACCCAAACTTGGGTTCTCCAACTTTTCATGGCCATAACTCTCTAACCGTGAGGAGTTATGTGATGTTCCACATACCACCAGAAATGGAATGGCAAGAACTATCCATATAGGATAGTTTCAATAACAAATTCACTAACCTTCATCTCATTATTCCACAAATAAGCATGGGTTCTCTAACCATACTTCTAGGATAACTCAATCCGCAAAGCGTCTTCCCGTGAGGGATTTCACCATAAGGGGACCACTCTGGAGTTCATCCATATGTACTTCTTATCAAACATGACAAGACAATAATGAGTCATATTTACATAAAACAAACTTGGGTCCATTACCCAAACCTTTGTGCTACTGGACTTTCTTCAAGGGTTGACATCAATGACAACTAACCTTAATCAACATGACCATCTACTTTGAGAAATGTTGAAAATCAAGGAACTGGTTGAGGAATACTCCAAGGGGTTCCCCTTAATGTCAGGAATGATCTAGTGGTTTATCAGGAGACGAGACATAGAATATAAATTACTCAAATGAACATAACCATCAGACAAATGCAAAATGAGCTGACAAGGTTGAAAAGAGGTGAAAATTTTGTCCCTACAAATCAAAATCTAGGAGTTCCAATGCAATATTAGAGAGTAATAAATGACATAAATGAAAAGCATAGACCCAGAGCATCGAGAGTTCCAAATACCAATGCCGCGGTGTTAGGAGATATTGTCAAAGGATTTTTTTTTGAGAATGCAAACATCACTCAAAGTGAAATCTTAGAATCAATACAAATGGATGAGGGCACATCATCCTTCTACATTTTTGATGAACAAGAAGAGCTTGATATTTCACAAGAGAATGTTTTCCAGACAAGAGCACAATTGAATAAGTTCAAAACAAAAGAATCACCTGAAAAGGAAAAGGAAAAAATGAATACTATAGAATAAACAAAGCAACAAACAATTGCTAGTTAGTAAAAAACTCCACCACAAATGAGTTATAATGTGATTGATGACCTACGATAACTTATAATTACTTTTCCCTTTATGGAAGTGGTAAAGATACCAAAAAAAATGAGAAAATTTATTGAAAATACTTGATGATTCAAATACAATAATAGAGTCCACTATCATGAACTCTAAATGACAAAAAAATAGTTCATTAGTGAGGACAAGAGTTAAAGTTTCACCATTCTACATAACTACAGAAAATCACAATGTTGTATTGCACAATTTTCTGGTTGATAGTGGAGCAACTAATAAAATCATGCCTTTATCAGTTATGGAGGCATTAGGAATGGGATGTACCAAGTATTATGAAGTTGGAGAAAGTATATATGTTATTGATTCAAGAAAGGTCCCAGCCTATGGCGAGATAAAAGACCTTTGTCCATGGATTAGTGCATTTCCTCATATTAACAGATTCTTTACTATTATTGTTCTAGATTTACCTCCTGCATATGGTGTTGTTTTAGGGAGATACTTAAGTTACATGATTGGAGGATATATTGTGAATGATGGGAGTTGTATGATGCTTCCTAACAAATATGGAATGATGGTCATGTTGGAGTTACTTCACACAGACATAGGATTTATTTTTCCTAAGGTTATTCCTTGTTTATTAGTCATAATTAGTCATTATCCAGTCTCCTATATTTTAGGGGAGAATATTCCACCTGAAGAATATTCTCTTTCAGTTGACACTTCAGTTTGACTAAATGAGTTGAGTTTAGATGTTGCATTGGTTTTTTCACCATGCAACATTGGGATCATCACCAACTCACTACCCTTTGTTCAATCAGTTAACTGAAGACTAGTTGACTAGTTAACTCAGCTAGGTGGCAGTTCACTCCCATAACTGCCTAAGAGACTAGACTAGGTGGTAGTTTACTCTTGTAATTGCTGGTGTGTGTTCAGATCAATCTATACCACCGCTATGGCTCATTAGTTACTCATTTATCCTATATCTATTGTAAATTATTCACTCTTTGAGTGTGGAATACGGTTAATGAGAATTCTTCCATTCTTTCTATCTTGCTTCTTCTTTCTCAATTTCTCTCTGCAAATGTGTGTAGTATTTTCTAGCTAGATCTATTCTGTGCAGGTTCAACACATTTACAGGTCGGAGTCCCTCGAGAAACTAGGAAGCTAAAATCATTCAGGAAGAAAGAGAACAAAGTAATGGAGAATTATATTGATGCTAGAATCAGAAATTATGTTGTTCTCAGTCCAGAGCAAGTCAACCCTCTAAGGAAAGATAAATAATATTATTTTTAAGGTTTATGGAAGATGTCATTTGATGGTGCATGTTCTAAATTTGGAAGTGGAGTTGGGATCATTTTTAAAATTCCTAAATCAAGTATATATCCACATGCAATCAAAATGGAGTTTCCATGTACTAACAATGATGCAGAGTATGAAGAACTAATACAAGGAATGACTCTAACACTCTAGATGAAAGTAGAAAATATGGTAGTAACTGGTGACTCATAATTGGTCATAAACCATATTGAGAAGAAATATATGATCAAGAAAGAAAAATTGAAGCATTATGCAAAAAGAGCATGTGAGATCATTGAATCTTTTAATTCATTGAACATTTCTTTCATTCCTTGAGATAAGAACCAAAATGTTGGTTCACTGGAAGTAGTTGCATCTCTTTTTAACCTAGATGATTTCCAAAGTAAAAATACATTTTGTGTTAAAAGAATTTTTAGGCCTTCAATACCTGACAATCAAGACTAGTTGCAAGTCTTTGAAAATGATGTACACGTTGCTGATTTTATCGCTAATTCAAATGATTCTTATGAAAGTTCCAAAGTCTTGAATCTATTTTTACAAGAGATGATCAAATGGAAATCCACGATCCAAAGAAAGAGACATCTGTCAGGAAAGTGCAAGAGACACATAATATAAACATTGGTACATATGAGGCTCCCAAGTATATAAATCTTGGTACCAATTGTACAAAGGAGGATATTTATCAATACACTACTTTGTTCAAAGATTTTTATGACATTTTTTCCTAGACTTACGATGATTTGAAGGAATATGAAAAGTCCATTTTTCAGCACATTATACCACTTAAAGAAGGATCCAAGCTTGTCAAGAAAAATATGAGAATGATTAATCCAAAGTTGAAGCCTTTATTAAATTTGTAATTGGAAAAGTTAAAGAAGGTTGGAATAATTTTTCCGATTAGACATTCAAAGTGGCTCTCAAATCCTGTCATAGTCAGAAAGAAGAGTGGGGAGATTTTACCTTGTTTCGATTTCAAGGATCTAAATAGAGCAAGCATCAAAGATAATTATCCACTCCCAAATATAAATATATTGTTGCAAAAAGTTATTGGTTTGGCCTTAATGTCCATGCTAGATGGTTTTTCTGGATACAACCAAGTTCTAGTTGTTGAGGAAGACAAACCTATAACTGTTTTTGTTATGCCATGGGAGACATATGCTTATGATCACATGCCTTTTTGGAGAAACTTTACAAAGGCAAAATGTATCACGCATTTAAAGATTTGATTGGAAAGTTTATGTCTGACTATCAAGATGATTTGACTATTCATTCCAAATTAAGAGAAGAGCATATCAAGCACTTAAGAGTAGTTTTTGAATGTTGCATATTATATGGTATATCTTTGAATCCTAAGAAATGTTTGTTTGCAGTATTATAAGGAAGAATATTAGGACATAGTGGGTAAGGAAGGAATATATATAGATCCAAAAAGAATAATGGCTATTAATGACCTGAATCCTCCAACATCAAAGAAGAGAGTTCATTCTTTCTTTGGAAAGATAAAATTTGTAAGGATGTTTGTCCTATATTATGCAACAATTATGAAGCCAATCAATATCTTGTTAAAAAAGGACCAAAAATTTGAATGGACTCAGGAAATTCAAGCACCATTTACTAGAATCAAGCATGTAATTACTACTACTCCCGTCATTGTCAACCCAAATTTTGATCAATATTTTATATTATATTCATTTGATTCAGAAGAAATGTAAGGTAGCTAGAGAGGTAGTGGGGGGGCCCAGAGGGCCCATAGTGATAATAGTGGAGGTCATTCAATGTAAGGTAGACTAGGTCCACTATATTATTAAATAAGGCCCACTATGGTAGTTAGATATAATAAATGGGTAGTTAGATATAATAAATGTAATAGGAATGTAAGGTAGCTAGAGAGGTAGTGGGGGGGCCCAGAGGGCCCATAGTGATAATAGTGGAGGTCATTCAATGTAAGGTAGACTAGGTCCACTATATTATTAAATAAGGTCCACTATGGTAGTTAGATATAATAAATGGGTAGTTAGATATAATAAATGTAAGAGGACTTCTTATAAGGTTGTACTTCTAGAAGATTCCTCCTCTAGAATGTTCTTAGGTGATGGTAGCACTATATAAAGGGGTTCAAACAATGTAATGAGACATGAAGAAAAGTATTTTATTTGGAGCGGTAGCTCAATAGGAGGATGCCCCCTCGAAGAGGCAAGTGAACAGGAGATGATCCCTTCCATAATAGGATCCATTGTACGGTGTTTCCCTACCTCAAGGGTTTGATGGTAATAAAGGAGATTTTGCATATTTTTCTTGTATATATATTGTGGTGATTTTGTATTCAATATATTTTTAGATCTGGTATAGGTACTTAACAAGTGGTATCAGAGCACTTTCCTTGGGCAGACATTGTGGGCAAATATTTTTTATTTTTGCAGATTTTTTTTTTCAGAGCAAAAAAAAGAGGGCCGCGGCATTCTCAAAGTTTTTGTTATATTTATGTGAAAAAATTGCATAAAAGGGTTGTATATCTGAGTTACTCTTAGAAAAACACCCAATTTAAAAAAAAAAATCGTCCGAAACGAAGTCCTGGAAGTCAAGATATTGAAGTTTTAAAATCTGCAAATTTTCAAGATTTTTTCCGCGTACGGCGGCGATAATTTTTTTTTATTTTTGTAGCATATGGAAGCTGAATTTGCCAAAATAAATTATAGATCTGAGTTTCTCTCACAATTTCACCCAATTTCAAAAAAATAATCAGCCAAAATAGAGTCCGAGAAGTGAAGTTATGAGCATTTTAACTTCAACATTTTTTTAGGGTTTTTCCAGAAAAAGCCGCGATTTTTTGCCGTAACTTATTGGGTGAGTTCATAGGATGCTCAGATGGCTATTTATTCTCACAT
>ML782827.1:307976-335425 GCA_009831015.1 Picea engelmannii
ACTAGGTCCACTATATTATTAAATAAGACCCACTATGGTAGTTAGATATAATAAATGGGTAGTTAGATATAATAAATGTAAGAGGACCTCTTAGAAGGTTGTACTTCTAGAAGATTCCTCCTCTAGAATGTTCTTAGGTGATGGTAGCACTATATAAAGGGGTTCAAACAATGTAATGAGACATGAAGAGAAGTATTGTATTTGGAGCGGTAGCTCAATAGGAGGATGCCCCCTCGAAGAGACAAGTGAACAAGAGAGGATCCCTTCCATAATAGTATCCATTGTATGGTGTTGCCCTACCTCAAGGGTTTGATGGTAATAAAGGAGATTTTGCATATTTTTCTTGTATATCTATTGTGGTGCTTTTGTATTCAGTATATTTGTAGATCTGGTATAGGGACTTAACAATGTCACTCTCCCCAATGTACATTTAAAGCAAATCTCATAAAAACATCAAATGTTTTAACTATTAAAAGGCCCTTTTCTCGAGGAAATCTTTCATTATTTCAAAATTTAAGTTGTATTAACGATCATTTGAAACAAGATGCCAAATCATATTATGGTAAAAAGATTTTCTTTGGTGATAACGTTCTAAAATTACTATACATTAATCCACCAACTTGATTAAGCATGACAACCAAGAGAAAGGAACAGTTCTATGGAGATACCATAAACTCATTTGGACAAAAAGATCAAAGGCTTCAATGGTCAAGAGCATACAAGTATCACTCCTCATTTGCACCTTTAGAGAGGATTTCAAACTAGATTTGGACACCAGGAATTGCTCTTGTAGGATTTGTTCTAGAGGTCAACAACTTCAAAGAGTTAGTTTCATGGTGCATTGACAAATTCGATAAGAAACATAGAGTAATTTAGCTGCAAGGAGAGTCTCCTATTTATTTATCACCTTCTATATTCAAGAAAATGCTCAGGATCCCACAGTCGACAATGAATTTCAAAGAGTATGAAGCCAAGGAATTACCTAAGGCAAGAAATGGTGGATTGGACCTTCTATGTGAGTATCTTCAAGACCCAACAATGATTTTGGAATACCTTTCAAGTATCCAGGTTAGTTCGTTGAAAAATACCTACAAAGAAATGCCATGGATATTCGCCAGAGTAGTCGAACAAGAATCCATAGCTATTATTTCTTGACTGGTTATGTATATCTTACACTTTGCAATTCATGAGAGAGAAATTTTTGATTGGGAAAAGATTATTTTTGGTGAATTGTCTTTTAAGATATCAAATTGCAAGAAGAATAAGAAATTATACATGTCCTCATACCTAATCTTCACCATTATTTGTTGTCATGTCTTCAAAGGCTTGAATTTTTCCAAACAACTCAATTCTAAAATCGACCCTGTCTAGATGTGGTACCTTGCCTTGTGGAAATAGAAGGCCATGTATCATTTTTATGAAGTGCACAATGAATTTATTTCCTCCTTTAAAAAACTCATTTTTGGACCACATACATCGAGATCATCTTTAGAAGCAACATCCTTTTTGAATAAAAGAGGAAATTTTGAAGTGATCTAACATTTCAATATTATAAGGATTTATTGTTCCCGTGAAAACCCCTTGTGTTTCCCATATTATGTGTCAAACAATATGTTTGTTGTGGAAATATGAAAATACTATAGATTATGGGTCCATTTCTTTCATGAAAAGAGGAAAAAACAATTCACTCCTCTACCATGGAAGGTTGGAGAGACAATGTTGAAAAATACTGCAAATATTGATGAATTTTCAGTTCAATTTGATTAGTTTAATTTGAAAAAAGAAGATGAAATCAAAGGTTTCAACCCCAACCAACTGTTTATGAAACACATGAAATTTGTAGGCTACATTGTCTCATTTGTTAGTATCTTCTTATTCAGAGAAGAAGAAGATGATAGACAAAACCCTCAAGCATTGATTGAGAAGAAATAAGAAGATATTGAAACTGTTGTTAGAATCACTGATCAACATAGACAACAGGGAAAAGTTGTGAACGAGATAAGTGATAGGTCTCTTAACACTTCTCAAAAAATTGGCCTACCGAAAAAAAAATTCAGTCTACAACTCAAGAACAAAGGAAATCTTCAATAGACAATTTGGATGATGGAGGAGATCATAACCCTCCTAAGGGAAGTCTAGAAAGACCCCATAATCTCTCAGTGACCAACATAAGGAAAAGAAAAATAAATAAGAAGGAGGAAGTGAGGTCATACCCTAAGAATAAATTGTTCTTGAAGATATGGATCTGGATGTGAACATTGAGGACATTGAATATCATGATGAAGAACAAAGAATTCAAGAGAGCAGAGAAGTTGCAGTAGAATTGGCTACACATAAACCAATTCTATTTGAAGAATAATCCATACTTTGTAGAGTGCCTTGTTCGACAAATGTTCAAAGAAGTTGGTTATTGAAAAGTTCAATTCAAAAAATAAAAAATTTCAAGGAAAATTTAGCTCGAAACTCAACCTTAATGGAGTTCCACTATCTAAAATTGTACAGATTCATGGATCTATGGAGGAATCCTTAAAGATATCAATTGGAGAAATTGAAAATGAAAATTCCACCCTAAAAGAAAGAATTAGAGAGTGTTTTGATGCCCCCACCTATATTTTCCATCCCAATTGCTACAATGCAACTGTGGAAGAGTTTTGATGGAACTTTGGAATCTAGTTTGAGACTAAGAGGAACATCGAGCCTAATCATTGTTTTTAGAAGGCATGTTGGATAAAACATTAAGAAAATAATGTCTCTCATTCTCAAGGCATGTGAATTGCAAAATAATTTTTCTTCTTATGGATCAAGAATAACAAATTTCAGACAATATGTTCAATCCAGTCTTGAAAATGACAATGAATTCTATAAGGGAGTTTTTAACACCTTTGTTACAAAAGTATCAAGTATGAGTGAGTTCAAAGAAAATAAGAGGACTTACCTTCCGCGGTCCACACGAAACAACTCAAAGCATGTTGGATAAAAATAGTAAAGTTCCCGAGGGAAATGTTAGATGACTGTGACACTATAAGTGTTTAAAAATGGGACTTATATTTAAAATGGATTGAATTAGATTTGGCCATATCAACTGGTGATGTGGAGAACCCACATTTAATATTAGATTCAATTCTTATGTCAAAGGATCAATTTGAAGAAAAAATGGAATTGTTGAAGATGCATCTAATATCCTGTCCGAGTACTCAGAATTAGAAATGGAAAGTTGGTTGGTTAGTTATGTAAACAAAAATGAAGATATTGAGGATACATTACACAAAATTTCAATGGACTTTATAAATATGGAAAAATTGTTATTTGACATAAAAGTAAGACGAGAAATAATTTTTGCACCATTGATAGATTATATTGAAAATTGGTTATAGAGTGCCTTAACTAAAACAATGGAACCAGATCAAGAAGATGTATTTGCAACCGGTCATAGAATTCCAACGAAGGAGATTACAAAATGAACCTCAACAATCAAATAACAAGAGAGATCATACATCACAGTAAATAAACCAAACTGATCACTTTTCATAATTCCCTATCTTTTATACTTCTCGTTTAGAAATCACCCAATTGTGTATTTTCATTCCTTGGGAAACCATAACTGATATCTGACCGTCTTCTTTTTCTTCTTTCAAGTCTTTCCCTATTATACTTTATTTTATTGTCCACGGGAGCTCCATCCCAATCCATTTGTGTAGAAATTCTGAGGTCCTATGAGGCTACCATCTATGTCTGTCTTTAACCTCAAGATGGCTCTAAGTTTTATCTTCAAGACTGTCCTTTGCTACTATTTTAGGAAAACAAATAGTCAAGTACTTTCCACTCACAGATTTGATGGTTAAGTGTCCTTTTGAGGTGCCCTTGTAAATGTTTTATTATCCCAATGTTATCACATGAAATATACTCAAAACAAATAACACTACCTTTAGATATTTACAACTCTAAATGCTGATTTACAATTCTAAGCAGGCATGAAATGAACACAAGTATTTTTGGTGAACATGACCCTGGATAAAACCCCCCCGAGGAAAATCAGTTTGGAATGGAATTATATATAAGTGGTGTCTAAATCATGAGAACAACAACAAATACAATATGATGGAACCTGTATACAAGGAAATATCCTCTCGAGCCTTTCCAAAGGATCCAAGGAGATATACGCCCAAGCTTAGTGTGCCCTCTCCCTTTGTTCCTCTATCCACTGAAGTGAAGCTCCCTTGAACCTGGATGCTCTGAAGAAGAAAACCTTGCACCAAAATGTGCTCTTGTGTGTTGCCTCTCCACTGAAACAATCATATATGACTTCCTCCAAGTAAAAATGCTTTGTGCTAGTTGTGCGCCCCCCTCCTATTGTGCGCCCTCCTCCAAGTAAGTGTGATCACCACAAATAATATGGGCCCTAAGCCTCCATGATCCCTCCATGAATGGAGGCGCCCAATCTCTCCTCTCCCATTTCTTCCATTCCCATCTCCTTGCCCTTATCCAATCTCCTTTGGTGAACATACAAGTGAGAATGACCCTCTCCTTTCCCTATGTGCCCCTCTTAAGGAAACCTAAAAGATGGTGGATGAGATCATCACATCCTATCTCTAATAAATGGTTGAGATATCTCCAAAATAATCTCAACTCAAAACCCACTTTACTCAAGTTTCCATAGTTTCTCTTTATGTCCCTCAATTCACCCACAAAGTGAGTTAATAATCATTTTAGGCTAAAATGACCAAATTTCACTTTTGACTTAAATCTCATCAGTTAAAGTGAAATTAAACATAAAGTACATGGTACATAGTACAAAGTATTTCCCACTTGTTTTTAGAGGCTCACAAACATAAGGGGACCACTTTCCAAGGTACCCAAATCTCAACACTCCCTCTTACCGAGGAAAGTGCCCTTCACCCCCAATCTCATCCCTGCAGTGGAATGATTTCCTACTGGAAAATACTCAGTGAGTATGGTTGTACCCTGATCAATTAAAGAAGTCTTTGACATAGATACACTCAATCTACATGATCTATATATGGAAGTGTATCTCCACCTATCCAATATCACCTAGATCTTGGAATCAAACCAAATATCTCAACCTTGGTCTCCCACCAAGGATTTCTACCTCCTGGCATCTCACCAAATTTCACTGCTCTTGGCATATCATCAAGAGTCACTCTCTTGGCATCTCACCAAGAGTCTCTCCCTCTTGGTATCTCACCAAGAGTACCTGGATTTGGGCATCTCACCAAGATCCTCAACTTGGACTCCCACCAAGTGACTTCCACCTGAAGTGGATCCAGAACCTGATCTTCCTGTCTCCATAGCCAAGTGAGGCTCAAGCCTTTGTGGTTCCCTGCTACTCCTCCTCATCAATATCTRATGCTTTGAATCCCTTGCACCAACCCTCTATCTCGACAACTTTGAAACTAAAGCTGTCTCAAGTGGACCAGTCACACTTGATGATGGTGTCCATGAAAACTGAGTTTGAGCTCCCTCTGAATCACTACTATGATTCAATAGGTMCTCCTCAACTATGTCTCCCCACCTGATKCTGGATGGTGTAACAGCTGACAAGGAATTGAAAAACACACACTCCCTCTCATACTGAGAAATGAACTCAATCTCCTCTACTGTCGTTGCAGTGTCATCCTGCTACTTCTTCTTCTTCTCGGGACATTGTCCTGCATAGTGACCCATCTCTCCACAAGAAAAGTATCTCACTGTGGTCATGTCTCTCTCCTTCCCACCTCCACTCTACTGTGGCTTGGCCCCTCCATTGGGACCCTGTCTAGCACCTCAAATGATCTTCTTCTTGCTCTTAGTCCATAGAGAAAGGTCCTCATCACATGGGTAATCCACTGTTGTCCTAAGGACTTTAAGGTGATTCTCATCTACTCCTAAACAAAATCATCCCAAATTCTCTCCCAATTGGGCATAACCTCTTTGGTAACAATGGTTCTAACAAATGGGCCCTATGGTTTGGTAAAGTTGTTTAAGGCTTCCTCATCATAAATCCTGGTTCCACTATTTCTCCAATGGTTGTAAGCTCATCTCTAATCTCAATGAATCTTCCAAGGAATGATGTAACTGATTCGGAATCAAGCATCTTAATTCTCATGAGCATGTCCTGCATAACCGTCTTCCAGTTCTGGTTATAACTCTGGTAAATATTGCATAAAAAATCCCATATCTCAAATGCATAGTATTTACCAGTAAAATGTGGAATGACATGGTCTCTCACCCTACCACAAATAGTCCTTTTTCCCTTATTGTTCTTCTTCCTGAAATCCGCCACCATGTCAGGAGCAGTAACAAGAGGAACAAAAATGAGAGCCTCAACTATATCCCATAGTTCTAGGTCCTCTAAGATGAAAATGATCCTGGTCTTCCAAGGGAACCGATTGTTAGCTCCATCTAGCGTATCCTATTCCCACATCTGGGACACCGACATGGTTGTCTAATAAATCTCACACTGATGCTAAAAAAACACAAGAGTACTTCCTCACTCCTGTCAACACAGGTGTGAAAAGAAGCAATAACACCACAACCTCACTCCTAGCAAATACGTGTGAAAAGAGGTTGTCAAATACAACCTCACTCCTATCCACATAGGTGTGAAAAGAAGTTGTCCACAAGTGTCCAATATCAGCCCTGAATTATCCAACAAATCTTCCCACAAGTTGTCCACAAACTCTACCAACAAGTTGTCCACAAATCTTCCCTGAACTATCCAACAGACACCAACCAAGAGGCACCTTCAAATCTGAATTTTTCTCACTATTTTGGACTGTAAACTTGCTATCCAAAAAAAACCAGCAGATCTGATTTTTACCCCTAAAAAACTGCCCTGAAAATGCTAAAAAATCAGCAAGTCTAAACCACCATTGGCTTTGATACCATGTAGAAATTCTGAGGTCTTATGAGGCTGTCATCTAGGTCTGTCTTTGACCTCAAGATGGCTCTAAGTTTTATCTTCAAGATTGTCCTTTGTTGCTGTTTTATGACAACAAACAATCAAGTACTTTTTGTTCACAAATTTGATGGTTAAGTGTCCTTTTGAGGTGCCCTTGCAAGTGTTTTATTATCCCAATGTTAGCACATGAAATATACTAAAACAAATAACACTACCTTTAGATATTTAAAACTCTAAATGCTAATTTACAATTTTAAGTATGCATTAAATGAACACAAGTATTTTTGGTCAACATGACCCTGGATAACCCCCCCGGGGAAAACCAGTTTGGAATGGAAGTATATATAAGTGGTGTCTAAAGCATGAGATACAACAACACATACAATATTATGGAACCTGTATACAAATCAAGCTCCTCTCGAGCCTTTCCAAAGGATCCAAGGAGATATGCACCCAAGCTTAGTGCACCCTCTCCCTTTGTTGCTCTATCCACTGAAGTAAAGCGCCCTTGAACTTGGATGGCTTGAAGAAGAAACCCTTGCACCACAATGTGCTCTTGTGTGTTTCCTATCCATTGAAACAATCAGATCTGACTTCCTCCAAGTAAAACTTCCCCATCCTAGTTGTGTGCCCCCCTCCTATGGTGCGCCCTCCTCCAAGCAAGTGTGATCACCGCAAATAATATGGGACCGAAGCCTCCATGAGCGCTCCATGAATGGAGGTGCCCAATATCTCCTCTCCAATTGCTTCCATTCTCATCTCCTTTCCCTTATCCAAGCTCCTTTGGTGAACATACAAGTGAGAATGAGCCTCTCCTTGCCCTATGCACCCCTCTTAAGGAAACATAAGGAAACCTAAAATATGGGTGGAAGAGATCATGTCATCCCATCTCTAATAAATGGTTGAGATCTCTCCAAAAGAATCTCAACACAAAACCCACTTTACTCAAGTTTCCATAGTTTCTCTTTATGTCCCTCAATTCATCCACAAAGTGAATTAATAGTCATTTTAGGCTAAAATGACCAAATTTCACTTTTGACTTAAATCTCCTAAGTCAAAGTGAAATTAGACATAAACTACATGGTACATAGTACAAAGTATTTCCCACTTGTGTTTAGAGGCTCACAAACACAAGGGGACCACTTTCCAAGGTACCCAAATCTCAACAATTTGGACGAATGCAATCCTTTTATTTATTTGTAAAACAAACTATTATTTTTTAAACTCCCAAGAGAACTACTTTGGGGTGTAACTTTAATGATTTCTCAAACTATGAGTTTATGAGCACGAGATTTTTGAAGTGCACCTATCATATTCGCTTAAGTTTTGAATGAAATACTCTTTTAAAGTTCTCTATATTATGAACTTGTATCTTTCTTTCTTGTGAATGCGATCAAATTTTATTACACTCTGATGGATGGGAGGAATGTCTTATTTTTATATTATGGTTTATTTATTGTTGTATAATATCCTGTATATATTTTATTTCAGTTTGTAAAAGATTCATGGTCCCTTTTCTCAAGAAATTTTCTTTGTGAATATATACTTTCATCTTTTCTTTACATTTTGAAAGAAATAAAGATTGTGGTTTTCTTTTTAGTATTCCCCTATTTGGTAGATTAATTCAAGAACATTAAGCTATATCTTTCATAATATAATGGAAGAGTACCACCTCTATAAAAACATAGGGGGATTTTATCCTCGTGATGTTTCTTTTTGGATCTTGACCAATTTGAACATCATTAAGCACTAGGTAATCTATTATATTCACAAAAATTGTACAATCGGGTCGGGGGACCTGCCAAAAATAGGAAACCAAGTCCACTTGCCGACCCCAAGTCACATAAATTCCATATCAATTTAACATTTAAGGACAGTGAGGAGCCCGTACAAAATACAAAGACATTATCCACTAGATGTGGTGAGAGCATAGACAATCAAACAAGCCAAACTTAAGTCTCGAAACTCAATAATAACAACATATCTATGATTTAATAGGATTAAAAAGTAAAGGAAATGCTTAAACCAGGTATCTACTAACCCTTTAACTAGGCTCATCCATCACAGCTATAATGTTACTTGGCTTGGCATCACTAGGGCCCGTCTAGTTCAACCTCATCTCTGGTTCTATGTTGACTTAAATTGGGAAAGAAGTCGAGCAAGGATTGTTGGGAGAGCCCTCATCTTCCAACTTTTCTTATGGAACCTGAGTAGCTAGAGAAACCCTGAATCTAATTCCATACTAGGATTAGAAAAATAACTCAATTTTTCCTTCATGAATGTGTAGAGCATGGAGAATCTCTGCATGTTCATTTATGTCCTGGTGTAAAGCTTGTCCCACCATGGATTTTACTATCCAGTATGTCTCTTCTATACATAAATATTTAGTGTCCTTGGTTCATGAATATAATGAGGCATCCACTCAACCATCCACTTCTTCCAGAACTTGTCTGTCTAATAGAGATTCCCTCTTCTCTTGAGCCCTACCCTTGACCTCTTCCGCCGATTTCTTCTCATCCCCCAAACATAATTCCACAAAATGGTTCTTTGTCACCCATGCATTTCTATCAGCCCGAGTGTTTTCTACAAGACCATTGGAGGTGGAGGCCTCCCTGTTGTGCCTCCTACCTCAACATGCCCCCCCCCACCTTTGTTTCTCAGGCATGCCATTGAAATCTCAAACCATATAGGGCCCAAATTCCTTGCCGAATTGTCTACCCCTTGAGCCGCAACAAGATCCTTATTTCCAACAACTAGAATTATTATGGATGCCTCCCCAAAGGGCTCCAAATATTCCTCTTAGGATGCTCTCTTTGGCTGTAATGGTTTGCAGATGTGAGCACCCTTTCTTGGAGAGCTTTGAAAAATCGAGTTCGTGTAACTTTTGATACCCCAACTCTCAATTATGATGAAGTGTCTCCATCCTGAAACCATTTCACTGTTATGAGGCATGGTATGATTTTTTTCTTCATCTCAAAGCTTCAACACAAACTGGTATGAAGGATGTGTACCATCCCTCTGCCACTCCACCTTCATCACATCTCGCTTCCTCTTTTATTCTAGCCCAAGATCGTCCTCGATTGTCCTATCCATCAATTTTACACCTTATGTCATCATGTGTGAGCTTCCCATCCTCTTCATCACTTTCCATCTACCCATTCTGTTCATCTTGTGGTCGGTCTTTGGTGTTCTATGCGCCAGGCCACAACTGCTCTATGTGGGCACACATTGTCCCTCCAACATTCACCCCATCCATGAGTATTATATATATATATATATATATATATATAGTAATGTAATGTGAGGTCACATGTTCAAATCTAGAGGGGGTAGGGTATGCACACCTTTGTAAATTTCAGCAGTCTAATAAATGCGTGGAAGGGATCTCTTGTCCCAAAAACAAAGGGGTCTTATACACCAGTTTGATGTTTGGCTTGGTCGTGACCTTAAAAAAGTTTATTGTTATTATTATTATTTCTTGAGAAATTTTCTGGGACTCCAAACCAGATCATTTGTGGGCTTGGCTATAGGTAGAAATAGACTTTAAAGATGGTTTGTCATAGGAAATTGAATTGGAAGTTGGAAGCTTCATTTGGGTCCAGTGTATTGATTACTAACACATTCCTTTTCATTGTTATGATTTCCATAAGGTGGGGAACACCTAAGCTCATTGTTCATTCCCTTCTAGAACAAGGAATCCCTTCAAGAAATTTTGGAAAGACAAAAAAGGTCAAGCTGAGGTCTGTGCCAAAGGGCGTATGTCACGAAAGGACTTCCAGTAGCAATGAAAAGCGTCTGAAGTGAGGAGTGTGATGGAGCCGAAGGAAGGTCCAAGGTTCACCTCGTTCATCTCGTTGAACTCTCCTTTGGGTAAGCATCATTATCCTTCTGTTTTTATCTCTTCCGGTTCCAAAGAGTCTCATGCAAAAATCACCCCTGCCCTCTTTTGGGTCCCTCCCCCCTATGCAAGTTATGAATGACTCTCCCTCACTTCCCTTTAAATATCATTTAGGAATGCCACCATTTGATTCAGGTTCCTTGAGTGGTGTTATTATTTCCACCTTTTCCCCCTCCATTCTTTTGAATCCTCTCCTTGCCTCCCTAATAGCTCAGACATATACAATGTCCTCTCCCCTCCCTTAGGATGTTTTGCGGATTCCAGTCTCTTTCCCCACGAGAGGAGGAAATTTTAAAAATAGTCCTCCTAACACCATGCCCTCATCTCCACTCATTAGGGTGGAAAGAAAGGAAAATGATGTAATTTTGGATCCCCCCTCTGGTTCTGAAGCATCAAATAAGACTAGTCAAGATATCCCTCCTCATTCTTTGGGATATGTTTTTGCATCCTAGACAGAAGGACTCTAATGAAGGAGTCATTTTAGGGTGTGGTTTAGTGTTGGAGTATTCTACATGTGCTCGATCTGGTAGGAAGTCTTTTCTTTCTTTGGCACAAACCTAGGAAAAGAAAAACATTCGAAATGGAAAACAAACCACCATCCTACGAGCCCTTAGAGTAGGGAAAGCCCATCCAAGGGATAAACTATTATTTGCTTGTATCTCAAAATTCGTGGGTTGATGGTTTTGCCTCGCTATCCCTCAAAATACTGGTTAAGGTTTATTCTCTAGACATAATCCTTCTCCAAGAAACAATGTGCAATGGTTCCAAAGCTGAGGAAGTTTTAGCTCCTATTATGAAGAATTGGTATTTTTTCCCTAGATTACGAAGGCCTTTTTGGGGGTCTCCTTATGTCTTGGATCCCCCATATCAAATCTAGCTCGTCCTCCTTACTTCCTTCTGAAATTATGACTGAGCTAGAAATCCTAGTACTTTCTTCCTCATTCTGTGTAATTAAACTCTATGGCCCTTATGTCGAGAAGAATCTCTATTGGGAATTATTGTTCAAGTTTGGGTTTTTTTTGGGTAGCAATATCATTATCCAAGGAGATCTAAGTTTCACTCTCTCCCTTCATGAATTTTGGGGGGTTCATCCCTGCAGAGACCCCTTGGGAGGGTTTTTTTCTCTTCTTATTGAATCCTCACACTTGGTGGATATGGAACTTCTTGATATTTTACCTATGTGGAGAAATGATAGGAAAGGAGATGAATGAATATCTAAATGTCTCAACAAATTTATTATATCCGAATATTTGGTGGTAGGTTGTCAACCTGTGAAGACATGGATAGGATCAAGAGGCCTCTCAGATCACCTTCCTATATTGCTAGAAATTAAACCGAAAGAGTGCAATACACCAACCCCTATGAAGTTCAACCATATCAGGATAATGGAAGAGGACTATAGGGACCTGATTAAATCGATTTGGAAGCTTCTATTCCATGACCCAGATTCCTCTTATATGCATAAATTTCATGAAAACCTTTTGACAGTCAAGGATACTTCAAAACGTTAGGCAATGAAATTTAATCAATGGTCCCAAGATGTTGTTAAAGAATTTGAGTCCAATATTAACTCCCTCTATGAAGAAAACGTGGCCGAGGTCTTTAACGATGAGGAGGCTTCCTCCTTGAATGAAATTATGAAGCTAAGACATGACCTATTGGAAAAGGAAGAAGCCACATGACATCTCAAAAGTAAATCAATCTAGTTGGCGGAGGGTGATAACAAAAAATTCTTCCACAACTATGCTAATTTCCATTAAAAAGTCCAATACAATGTGGAAGGTGTACACTCTTGATGGCAGGGTGGCTAAATATTGCAAAGAAAAATATGAAGAGGCCAAAAGGCACTTTAGTTCCATTTTTAAAGATCCCATTGGATTCTCTATTGAAGAAATGCTAAATTTTCTCTGTCTCTTCCCTAAGGCCTTCACTAAGGATATGAATGAAGCTTTGGAAGCATAGATCATAGCCAATGAACTAGAGTCAACTATTTTCACCATGATGAAAGATAAAATACCTAGACAAGATGATGTGTCAATTGAATTCCACAGAAGATTTTTTGAGCTCTTAAAAGACAATATCTTAAAAGTGGTTTAGGAATCTAAGAACAATAGGAAGATATTGGGAGCTTTAAACTCCACGTATCTGTCCCTCTTCACCAAGAAGGATGCCTCTACCTTTGAATACTTCCATCTTATTTCATGTTGCAATGTGGTGTATAAGATAATATCTAAGATTATTTCCAATAGGTTCAAACCAATCCTGAGAAAAATTGTATTAGAAGAATAATTTGGGTTCCTCTCAAGCACCAAATACATGATGTTGTGGCCTTGGATCAAGAAGCAATCTAGTCCATTGTTACTTCTAAAATTCCCTCAGTCTTGTTGAAACTTGATCTGTCTAAATCTTATGATAAAGTCAACTAGACCTTTCTCTGTTTGGTTCTGGTCTAAATGGGAATGAACTTGACTATAATTAATTGGATTATTGGTTGTGTGCAATCCACCTCCTTTACAGTCCTTATCAATGGCTCTCCCTCTCCCTTTTTTGGAGCCACTAGGGGAATAAGGCAAGGTTTTTGTTTGTCACCTTTTCTCTTCCTCCTAGTTGCAGAGGGGTTGAGTAAACTTATGATGAATGTTACTAGACATGGCGAGTTGAAAGGCCTCAAGGTTATGCTGATGGAAGCTCTTTCCCATGTATTATTTGTTGATGACTTGATATTGTTTGGTGCGGTTTACCTACAAGAATTCTTCAGTATCCACCAAATACTGGATCTATTTTGCAAAGAAACATGGATGAAAATTAGTTGGAAAAATTCATGCATTCACTTTTCCTTCCCTCGGGAAGATCTCTCTCCTATGATGGAAAGTGCCCTCCCTTTCTTGCTCAAAAGTTTAAAAGAAGGTTTCAAGAATTTTGGATTTCATCTAAATCCCAATGCTTAAATGGATATGAAGATTGGTTATGGATGCTTAAGAAGATCAAGACCCACATATCTCTTTGGATAAATAGATGGTTTTCAAGGAGTGGTGGGCTTGTTCTCCTCAAATCTATGTTCCAAATAATTCCCGTCTATTGGACCTCAATCACCAAAGTACCAAAAGGAGTGTTAACATATATTTAGAAATATCATTTTCAGTTCCTTTGGTCAGGAAGTCGAGACTAGAATGGCATCTCGCTAGTCAAATGGTCTACTCTTGCAAAGACCAAAAGTTGTGGGGGCTAGGGAATTGAGAATATATATTGTTTTAACCTTGCAGTAGAAACAAAAATCCTCTGGATACTTGCGCAAAGCATGACTCCGTGGCACAATATTGTAAAATCTAAATATATAAGTGGACTCTCTTTTCAATATTGTCTTCGCAATCCCAAGAAGACTGTAAAAAAAAGCTTGATAATTTGGAAGGTGCTTGTGGGATTGTCCCCACTTGTTGGAAATTGGATAGTTTGGAGGATCATGAATGGGATAAGTGTTAGAATTGTTGAGGACCCATGGGATAGTGCAAATGAAGGCTATAGAATATCTGAGGATGTAGTGACAATTCTCCACAATAAGGACATTTTATCCCTCTGGGATGCAAAAGCTCATAACCAAAATTGCATCAGTCATAAGGGATGGAATATAGAATATGAGTTGGGTTTGATTGATGAAAATTCTGAGGAGTGGCACAATTTCATGGTTAGGCTATGCTCCAACCATATTAAGCTAATTGATGAAGAGTCTAATTCTCTATCATGGTCAAAAAATGCTTTGTCTCTAGAATTCACATCCAATCTTGGCTACATCGTATTAATGGAGGCAGACCACAATGAACCTCCTTTATGGTGGTAGGATAAAGTATGTAAACTCCATGGTAACTTGGTCCGTTGAAGTAAAAAATAGTCATGTGGATAGTGATAAAAAAAAATCTGTTTACATGGGATAATGGTTGCAAGAGAGGATGGGTTGGGCATAACAAATGTTGTTATGCAAACAAGAAGAAGAATCAATTTCACAACTTTTTATCACTTTTCATTTTACGTCTCAGGTATGGAGTATCTTAGCGAAGGCTTTCATCCCCAAAGCTAGCTGGAACCTCAAAATTATGGACCTCTATGTTCAATAATGGTTAATGGATGCCTCAGCTTCCAGGTTTGAATCATTTCCTTGTCACTTTGTATATTTTATATGGTGGGCTCGAGACATTTGCATATTCCAGGATAATCATATCCCAGTGGAGGTTACGATAGGCCTGATTGAAAAATCTACTTTAGAATTTAAATATGAGCCAAAACAATGAAAAATCCCAAGCTCCTATAATTCCATACCTGAATTATGAGACCCTTGAGGTTATTTTGATGGCGATAGTCAAGGACACCCTCCTAGGTGTGGGGTGGGGGTTGTCCTTCATGTTTCTTCTTCTCACTCTTATAACATTTTTTATGCTCTAGGGCCGATATCTAAAACAAAAGCTGAGTTTTAGACCTTGTATGATCTCTTATACTTTGCAATTTCTCATGGGATCAAAAGGATCTAGGTGTTAGGTGTCTCAAAGGTCGTGATTAACTATTCCAATCAGAAATCCAAGTGGAAATAATTCGTCTCCAATTGTTGCTGGCTTAGATCTGGTGCATGATACAAGAATTTGGATAGATTTCGTTCACCCATGTTTATCACAAGGTCAACCATCTTGTTGAATTTTTTTTTAAAGAAGAATTAGAATGCTCTGAAGGCTCTTTTTTTGTTCAAGAACTCCTTGACGGTCAAGAGACAAAAAATATGGAATTCCTATTTTAACTGATTATGCAAGGCAGTTTCTAAAACTTGGACAGATCAATGAGTTTTAATTTTATTATGTAATTGAATATGTTAGTTGGTTAGTTTAGGGATTATTGTACTATAGCGATGAGAGATTAAAAACTATTGGTTTAAAACAGGGTAGTAAAATCACTGAGAAGGAAATATTATGAGAGTATAGAATTGAGAGACAGTCTATATGCATATTTCCTTTGTTGAAATATAAACTTTTTTCATTGAAAACAAAAGTTTATGGAGGCATAACTATCATGCACATACTATAAATGGAAATGCTATGTTACATTTAACAATATTCAAGTAATCAAATAAACTATAAAGAGAACGACAAAATGGCAAGTGATACTAACTGTTTGGGAGGAATGAATACATGTGAAAGGATAAATAACCCAAGATTTGCATAATCTATTTTAGACTTTGCAATTGTGTAATTATTATCATAAAAGGAGAATTTGATCCCAACATTGAGCACAAGCAAGGAACATGGCCAAGTTCCATAAAAATCATGGTTGCAATAGGTTTGGTATTTACTTTGTGGATAGGAAGAGAGAAGTCATCGCTACCCTTTAACAATTTAATCGATCTAAGTGTGTACTTGGAAATTTTTTCTCTCAACTCTTATACCATTTTGGATCTCTTAGTAGAGATGATTTGGGTAGTATTGATATCATACTTTGTCTCATTAGATATCTCAATTGACTGAAAAAAAGGAAATAGGCTGGTCAATTTACAACAAAACATAGTTAATTTGGATTCTAGATTTTCAAAAAAGAAGCATATTGAAGTGTTCCTATATGTATTTTCTATATCACATATTGGATCCTAGACCACATTGGGAGGAATTAAATTGTGAACTTTGGGTAGTTGGTCGTTAATATAATGGGATAATGTGATGTATCATTGTTATTGACTTTATGAGAACTATGACCTCAAAATGAGAACTTTATCCCTAAAAAAACATATTTTTCATCTAACCCTTGAATAGATAAGTGGTGCTCCCAAAATCACCCTTTTTTAGGGATAAAGTACAACTTTTTGCAACTGTGGCCTTAAATCCCCATAATTTTTTAAACAAAAAACCTAAAATCAATCCCCAAATTGAAAAGGTTTGCTCCCATAATCACCTCTCTTTTTGGGTGTTAAAATTGCAACATGTTTGTAAGCATGGCCTTAAGAACGAACCTAAACCATTGTGAACAAGAACCTTAAAATTAACCCAATAATAAAAAAAAATGGTACTACCAGTAGCACCCCATTTTTTGAGTTAAAATTGTAATCTATTTGTAACCATGTCTTTAATGATTGGTATTGTTGCAAAAAAAATATTAAAATCAACCCTTGAATTGAAAAGTGGTGCTACCAATAACACCTTTTTTTTGGTGGGGGGAGGGGATTAAAAATGAAACTTTTTTGTAACGATAGTCTTAACAATCGATACCATTGCAAACAAGAACCTTACGATCCAACCATCGAATAAAAAAATGGTGATACTAGTAGCACCCTTGTTTTTTTAGGATTAAATTGCAACATTTTGAAATAATGACCTAAAACATAGGTACCATTACAAAAAAATTCATAAAAAAATAAACAAACTAAAAAAATGGAGAAAACCCCAAAACTAGAGGGGGAACATGAATTTTTAAGAATTAAAAAAAAAAAAACATAATTTAAAAATATTTTCCAAGGATTAAAAAAATTAAAAAAACAAATCACCCTTGGCTCCTCACTCGCCCTCCTATTAATTTTTTTTAATTAAAAAAAAAACCCTAATTTTATAAAAGAAGGAAAAACACTAAAACAAATTTTTGGATTAAAAAAAATAAAAATCAAAAACAAAATTTAAAACATTTAAAAAAAAAGAATTTTGAAAAAAAAATGGAAATAAATAATAAATTAAAAAATTAAGAAGAAAAAAAAATAAAGAATTAAAAAAAAAACTATTTATAATTTAATAAACAAAAACAAACAGATAAACAAAAATTAAAAATTAGTTAAGATAAACAAAAATTAAAAATTAGTTAAGAAAATTAAAAAATATCAAGTATGGGGTAGGTATTCTCCCCCCACCCCTCCTCCTGCCCCACTAGAATATAACCCCCCATGCTCCCCTACCACCTCATTCCCACCTCATTCCCTAACATGCTGCCCAATACCCCCACACCCCATATTCCCCAAAACCCTCCACCGAAATGAGCGACGACTGGGAGGGTAGGGGGAGGGGGATCCCAAGAATCATGATTTAAAAAGTGTTTTTTTTTACACCATAACACTTATATAACTTTTGTAGACCCTACTAATTGTTTCTTTTCATTTGTTATATATATATATATATATATATATATAAGTGTTTCTTGAAATGACTCCACTCCTTATAATCATGGATGTGCAATTTTTTATATATAGGGAAATCAATCTAATAAGACATGTTTTTTACAAGTTTTGTAGGCCTATAATGACAAATCCAATACCAAATCCTACCAAACTAACAACAATCATGAACACAAATACAACCCTTTAAAAAAACTCATGAAAATGAAAATGATAGCAATGGTACCCCTCCTTCAGAGGAGCAAGCACCTTCCGCTGAGCCCATGGATACAAGCAATATTATAACCTTTGAATCTTAGTGGAATATTCAAATAAATTGGGTATCTCAAAACCCCAACTGCACAATTAAAACTTCAAGGTCCTTAGCCACACACACACACACACACACACACACACACACACATGCATGTTCGATAAACAATGTCATGCAACAAAATATGTCCTCATATCTTTTGGCATGGAAATATTTGTGTACTTGTTATAGTAAGATGTGGAAATGAAATTTTCTCTCCCCCTACATGTGCAACATTTGTATATGCACATATTATTGGGTGGTTTCATTCACACAAAATAACTTTATTTTCATATATGTAACACTCTTTCATGGTAAACATCATTATATCATTTTCATTTATGTTGGAAGAGTTCATGACTTCCATATTGCAGTTTAATGTAGTTTCATTTTTATCAATTTTCAAATTTCACTTCAATGTTTTCATTTCTATTTGGATTTACATCGATCAAGAAAGAAACATAGATTGTTGTAAAATAATTAACTATGTTGGCATCACTTCTTGTTTCAAATTGTGGGGATACCTTGTGATGTGCATACTATAGTAGAATAAGTTCCAGTTTACATACATGGAACTTATTTGCCAAGTCCAGAGTCAACTTACAAGATTGGCCTTAGCCGCATGAAAAATAATCATTTTCACTTTGAAAGAGGTTTATCTACATATAATGGTGTAATTGATAGGATTTACAGTGACTATGAAGTGTTGATTATATATTTGGATGTACAAAAGGATTTACAAGATGCAATACGATTTTTCATTTATAAAACAAAGTGATTTTGAGATAGGTCAAGTTTAATGGTGTCATACCACCTAATTATTTTACAAAGAAATGGTAGTTGAGTAATAGAAGATATTGAAAGAAATGTTTCATTAAAAGTATTGAGGGTAGTGAATTGTAGATGAAGGAAACCAATTATAATATGTAGTTGGATATCAATAAAGGATTGTTGACCATTGTTGGAGATGGAATTGTGGTTGAATTATATTAATGGTTATATACCATTTTTTCATAGATAATGTTTTCAATCATGTTGTTGACTAGGTTGCATAATATATGAAGCCCTCATTTTATGTTTTGCATTGCAAGCATGATAAATTTGAAAAAAATTGTAAAGGTAAGCCACTAGTTGAGTTTCCAGTGTGATATATTCTAGTCACAACACAAACATAAATCAATCCAAAAACAATTAATATTTTTCATGCATATTGGGCAATTCATACATAGGGTGATACAATATATCAGGATTTGTAGTTGATTGAAATTTGATATGATGTGAAAAAATTAGAGTGGCATAATGACAACATGGTGGGTCCATAACCTAGGTTCCATACTAAATTAACAGTCTAATACATGTAATTTTTGTGTATACTTTATTTAAGTGATATTTATAGTTTTACCTATAAAATGTCTAAATGGTCTAACACATTTAGTTGTTGTGTATAATTTCCTTAAGTGATATTTATAGTTTTACCTATAAAATGTTGCATGATTATATGAAAATTTAATTTCAATAAAATGAACCAATTCCAACACATAATGGATTTGAGTTTATTTCCAATCACATATACAAAAAGCTTATTTCCTATCATAATGAACTTCTACTCTACATAGTGAGTTTCTATCTCGAAGATGAATATGTACCAACAAATCCCTTTCATAAGTTTCCAAATAATTCATATACAATCCTTGTGTTTGGAATTTTTTTATAAGAAAAATATATAAATATAAAATCAAAGTGTTTATAAAATAACAATGATATAATTCATTAAATATGTAATTCAAATTTCATGGTCTACATGATATAAATAACTAAAAAACGTTGATAGAGAAAGTTGTCATCCCTTAGCATTATTATCCCAAATTATAATAATGCAACATTAACAATGCTCTAAATAATTAGTTGATTAACCCCCAACCTTTGGTATTGTTCACACATGTAAATTAATTAGTTCCCTAGAGATCATGGAAAACACATTGTCAAAAACCTTTTAACATATCAATATGCTACTAATTCACAAACATGTGGTCAACTGTGTGCAAAACTTGATTCAAGCATTGATAATGGTGCACCGATACATTTATTAAAGAATCAAATTCCATGGATATTCATATATATCTTATTACTTTCATAGTGCATTTATAAGGTACCAATGCATTGCTAAATGGTGTGTCATTAATATCCATCAAAATTCGGTGCATGTAATAACAATGCTCTCTATGTTTATGTGCACACTACCACCTTTAAAAATTGTTTGAAAGGATGACCAATGCACCTAAATAAATCAGAACACCACAAATGAGGCTTCAATGTATCAATTAGCATATAAAATAACTTGGTATAGTTTTAATCAATAAATGTAAAATTAGTTGGTGCACTTATGATGTACACGAGCACCAATATACAATGCACCCTATAAGAGCATTGACATACAATGCGATCCAAACTCCATGAATGTATGTGATCTATAGAATTCCATGGATATTCCACTGGATAGTTCGTCACAACAAATCTAATAAAATATTGAAATCTTTACTGTGAAGGATGATTTCCTTTAGATCTCAGAATTCTTTCATTACTGGTTTTCTTCTTAAAATGTATGAAGTAGACGAAATGCGAAAAATAGAGAACTTAAATAAATACTCACACACCATCCACAAATAATCAAAATATATAACCTCGGAAACCCAATACGGGAGGAAACCCAACTAGAAGGTGAGGTCTCTTTTCTCTCTTTTCTTCAAATGAAAGTACAAAGAAAGAGACACTCTTGGTGGAGTTCTCTTTGACACTGTGGCCTATATGGATGCTACAAAATCTTTCATCCCATGTTATTCTCTCAAAATAACACACCTAGGTGCTCTGCTCATCTATGTAATAGATACAATGCTAAAGAATGGAACCCCTTCTTCTCCTAGCAGCCTGGTATCTAACATCACCCGATAACCATATAAGGGTAGGGTTTTGACTTCCTCAACCCTAAATTGTGATAAGGTTTTGGACCTTCTATAATATTCTTGAAAGTCCATACATGGCTAGCCCCATATGCATGAGAAATGGGGGCTGACATGACATACACTCACACTATGGTTGTCAACATGGTAGGTCAATTGTAGGAGGCACAATTTTTCATACGAGCTCTGATTGAGGTGTTTGACACACCATTGGAATGGTATCAGAGTGTAGATCATCGTCAAGGGCATGGGTGCATGTTTTAGGCACTGCAACCCCAAAATATGTCGTTTATTGCCTCAAAATGGATCTAGAAGGTTTTGGACCCTAATTTCCCAAACTGGGACCTACCACTAAAATGAGAAGGCATGTTGATTCCTTCAATTTGTTCCACTCTAAAAGCATAGAGATATATGAAAAATAATATCATGATCCAATCTGCATCATACCTCCCCATTTAAGGAGGTTTTTGGTCCCCAAAATCTTTACTGAATGAAGTGAGAAATTTTTCCGTCTACCTTCTCCTTAGAGTACCACTTTGCTTTGCCTCAAATATGTCCTTTCAACACAATTTTACAAGTGTTGTGTTTCCCTTGTATTGTAGTTCTAGACAGCTTCTGCAAAACCGTGTCCTTTTCCAACTCTACCTGAGCATATGGTGCTAAGTCATGTATGGAAGGTAGGACCTGCTCCTCCTCCTGATCCAAATGGAAGGCTTGTAGAGTTTGATATTCTCCACATTCACTACCAAGTAAATACACATTTATGGGGGTAGGTTGAGTCTATAGGTGTTATCTCCCACCTTCTCCAGTATATCTAAAGGGATATTTTCTAGAGTCTTGATATTCTTAATAAGACCATGTAGTCTTTCCTTGTTCATTTGTAAGCAAACCTTGTCTCCCACTTTGAATGAATTCTCTATTTTGTGTTGATCATGTTTGGCCTTATACTTTTCTTGTGACTTCTTCAACATCTCTTGTACTTGCAAATGGATTTACCTAATATTTTCAACTAATATTTTTACTCTCAATGCATCTCCTATGATCTCCTCCCTCACTCCTTGTTTTCCATATACAACATCCAAGGGTGAAGGTGGAAAATATCCAAATCAATTTTGAAAAGGTGACTTACCAGTAGAAATGCGGACTGCTCTATTATAAGAGCACTGTATGTAGATCAAATTTTCATCCCAGGTCTTCAGATGATTATGATGGTAACCCCTCAAAATCTACACCAAAGTCCTATTGACTACTTCTATCTGCCCATCTTTCTGTGGATGAATTGTTGTATATCTCTTCAAATTAGTGTCCATCTTCTCCCACAATGTAGTCCAAAATGTACTAAAAAATAGGGTATCCTTGTCTGAAATGATACTCCTTTGTATCCTAAAGTGAAAAGAGAGTTGTTTAAAGAACATGTTTGTTGCTTCTTGTCCTTTGATGGTGTTTTTACAAGACATGAGAATGCACACCTTGTTGAACCTATCAACTACCACAAATCGATAGTGATGTCCCTTCCAGGTTGTTGGTAAACCTCCCACAAAATCCATGGAAATCATTTATCAAGGTCGTGTGGGTACATATAAGGGATGATATAGATGTTGCTTCATTTTACAAGGCTTGTTGGTACAACAAAGCATACATCCTCCAATATACCATGCTACATATTCTTTCATTCTGGGAAAGTACACATACCTATGTAAGTTTGAAAATGTCTTCCCAACACCAAAATGTCTTGCAACCTTGGAGGTGTGAGCCTCTTTGGTAAGCTACAATCGTTCACCTTTAGGGACACAAAGCTTGTCAAGATTGTAGAGTAACCCATTATGGAAATTATAGTTATCCTTGTCATCACCTTCTTCTATGTGAGTTTGGCCCTATAGTTGTTGAAACACCTCCTTGAAGTCATCCTCTATGTATGTCTCTCTGTATGCATATGGTAAAAGGATACATGTGCATCAAATTTACCAAAACTTTAATATTGGATGCGGGTGGTCTTGAAAGCATGTCCACCAACCTGTTTGTTCTTCCCTTCTTATACTTGATGACTAGATGAAATTTATGTAAAAACCCCATCCACTTGTAATGTTTGGTTTGCTGTATATTACTGTTGGTTTTCAAATACTATAGCGGCTAGTGATCTGTGTGTATGATGGTATCCTTTCCCATCAGATAGTGCTTCCACTTCTTGACAACTTAAACTAGGGAACATATTTCCTTATCATATGTAGGGTAGTTGAGAACCTCCCCATGAAATATTTTACAATGATAGCATACATGCATTCCTCCTTGCATCAAAACTTCTTCCATGGCATACCCACTTGCATCTATCTCCACTTCGAAAGGCGCTTGCAAGTTTTGTAATGTGAGAACTAGTTCTTGACTGATATTGTTTTAGCTCATTGAAAGTATTATGTCGATTCTTTCCCCACTGGAAAATCTTACCACTGACTGTTATGGCATGGTGATCTGAAAATAGGGGGCTAACTTGTTTTTCTATGCAAGCACCCTCTACTCCATTAAAATAAACTTTTTAGGACCTTGCTCAATGTCTTAGTTATGCAAGAGGTTTTATGTGTCAAGTTCATGCTTCTTTTAAATGTTTATGTATGAGGTCTTTAAAAAGTTAAATATGTGTTTTAAGCAAATACACAATAAACATAACTTGCAGCAAATAAACCAGCAAAACTCACAACAATAACAATATGATAAAGGAGTTCACCCCCAACTGGGCTACATCTCCTTGAGCCTCCATCAATGGACTAGGCTCTCTGGGATTAGTTTGTCAAAGATTATTTTACAAGATGCTTCTCAACTCCAATGGATTTACCGACTATACCATTGGGTTCAGAATACATAAAAACCCCAAAAATGACTAATAGAACTCTGAAAATGGATCATGGCTCATCCGGGCATGACCTCTTCTACATGTGGCCTTGAGCTTCCCTGAGATTCCTTATGGAAAAATCACCTGTAAAAGTCATCAAATTCCTTTGAAAACTATCCCAATGTGTTCATAGCATAACAATTATCCAAAAATGACTATTCAGTCACAGAAAACAAACTTGGGCTCATTTGAGCATGACCTCCATCAATGGGGGCCCTAAGCTTCCTAGAGCTCCTGAAACTTCAAGATAGAAAAACCTGCAAAAGAAGTCTCAAAATGGATTTGAAAATAGTGCCAATGGATTCATAACATCCAAAAACCCCTAGCTGGGCTTTTTCAGCACCTCATTTGGCCAAAACATGAAGAAGTTAGGCCTCCTGCCATTTTCCTCCTTCAGGCTTACTGTCTCTGGTTCGCCAAAATGCACCTCTGTGCGTCCAACCTAGCACCCACGCTCATTTCCGTGCTAAAACCTAGCATCGGCACATAACTGCAAAATGGGTGCAACTATAGAACGATTAACATAATTAAGCTCCCTAACCGCCAAGCCGTTGGTCGTATGGCCATGTGACCGTGCATAAAAGAAAAAGGCTCCAATGCCACAGGTGCATGCAAGTGTGACAAGTGGCAAGTGCATTTGGTGATATAAACGTTTCAAAAACCAAATCCACATGCCAAAATTGTGGACAGGTCATATGGATTCCCACGCAAAGTGGCAAGGTCAAATGGTAGTGGTTTGAAACCGGGGGCTAGACTCCTTTTGAATTGTGCGCGCGCGGTGGTGGTTATATGGTAATTCTCATATGGTCGGGGCCGAGTCTTAGCCCCGGCCCGAACCACGCCCAAATCAAAACACAATGCAATTCAAATATATTTAAAACCATATATGTGTTAAGAACTAATGGTGGGCACGTCGGTTGGGCGACCCTTCCCAAAGCTCTTCTCCTGCCCCGGAGGTCATGGGGTCGAGTCCTACAGACTCCACAAATTTTATCCAATGCCCAGGTGACACGTGGCAGCCCTTGCTTGTCACCAATCCATTCGCCACCAAGATGCCATGTGTCAGATGCTAATTCATCCACATAACTGCCAACTATACACCAACTCAGCCCTGCCACATCAGCATACAACCCTGCCACGTCATTGTACGACCCTGCCATGTCAGCAATCGTACGAACTGTACAATCAACAATTTTTTTTTGCCTGTTTGACAACTTGAACAAAACGCGATATCTCACTCATCCGACATCCGTTTGAACCTGTTTGAGTTGCGTTGGTTCGTGATGACGAGACCTATGCACCCATTCGATTTGAAGTGATTATGAGCACTTTGAATTTTGAGCAAAATTTTGACCCCTGGTCCAGATTCTGATCACACCTTCCCACTTAAAGGCTTTTGGACCCACAAAATCTTATGATTATCTACCTGAGCTTCAATACTCTTCTGCTTCCAAGTTCTATCAATTGATTCTACTTGAAAAGTCTTTTTGACAATCACCTGGACACCTTGACATGCCTTGCACTGTAACTGGCTATGTCCCTCAACCACTATTCTCTGGCTTCTATTGACCCACTATTTTCTTTGTGCTTGGAAGACTAACAGCCTTCCCACTAAGAATCAAGTCCCTCTTGCGAACTCTTTGGCGTCAACACAATTCGCTCTACAATGGTTGCAAAAACTTTCCTGCGACATCTTGTCACTAACCAAGAAAACCATCAATCTTGAAAACAAATTTATACAAGACTGAAAATGATGCCAACAAAGTATTTTTTCTCTTCAAGAAAACGGTCACATCTTGTACTTCATCAAAGCACATGGCGTTTTCCTGCATCTTGGTGTACTCAAAATCGACTTACGAGCCAACAAACACCATCGACTAAACATAAGTCGTAAAACATGATCGACACAACATAGTCGTCAAGGCAACATCTACACAAGTCGAGACTCATTTGAAACATATAGACCTTCCCAAAATGACAAGTCTACATTCATGATACACAATCATGTTACAATCATGAGTCATTCATGATGAATTATCACCAAGTTCACTGTTTACACATACAAAATCTCATGCATGTGCATAGCTCTTCAACTCTCCTTCAAGTACAAACATAAGTACATAAACCCAAAAACATGTGGGTACATAAGAGCTGAAAATGAAAAAGCTATACATGGCTGCAACAAGTGAGTATCATACCCCTCTTTTACATCCCCCTGGCGAAGTTGTGCAACAACAAGAATGCCTTCAAATGAATTGCATTCACATGCACTTGCATCATACAAGTTGTGAGAAATCGCTGCAACTTGTCATACTCTCAACATAAATGCATACATAAGGCTGAAATGTGCATCTACAAACAAAGAAATGCAAGCCTTACTTGCTCAAGAAATCTAACCATTTCTTACCAAGTCAATTCAATGGTGATTTTTTCTACTGAAAATCGTCTTCTTGTGAATCATCTTGACTCACATCGATGATGGAATCTCCTCTTCCATTCTTGCCAATCTCTTTATTCATCCACCTCTTGTGATGTGGATGAGTGGTTGGATGCAATGCCCAACATTGGTCAATGAGATGACCCTACTTCTGGAAATGAGTGCAAATCTTTTGCATCCTCTTTTCAAGTTGTCTTTGCTTGGAAAGTTTCCTGAAAGTGGTCAATCTTTTCCAACATTTTGAAACATTATGGTTATATAAACCACAATATGTGCATGAACTTTTTCTTCCATTTTTACATGCAAATATACCATGCTTAACATAATCAAAAGCAACCGAATTATAGGCAGAAATATACCTTGAACATTCACCTTTATCGCCTCTTTGAGGAGGTGAATTTGAAGAGTTACAAGCTCTCCTTTGAAGACCAACAACAATGTTATTGTCCTCATCGTTGTCACAACTTTTTCCTTTCACACATTGGCATTCATCTTGAACACATACTTTGCATGCTTGAGGGATTGAACTTGCAATAAAAGTTCTTGAACATTCACCTTTATAGCCTTCTTGAGGAGGTGAATTTGAAGAGTTACTAGCTCTCTTTTGAAGACTAACAAATATGTTATTGTCCTCATGGCTGTCACAACTCTCTTGTTTCATACATTTGCATTAATCTTGAACACAAGATTTGCATGCTTGAGGGATTGAACTTGCAACAAAAGTTGTTCTTGGAACTGTTTCCCTTGTCTCCTCAACTTTGAAACTTGTTCCATCTTTTTGTTCATATCCAAGACCACAATACTTGGGTCTCTTCTCAACAACAATAGGCTCAACAATGCCTTGTGCATGCTTGCCTAACCCTCTACCTTCATAGCCCATTTTTAACAATAACTTGGAACCTATTCCTCTTGTGTGATTTTCAAAAACACCAAAGCATTCATCTTGAGAGGAATTTG